>BLKR01006895.1:0-42202 GCA_011170035.1 Teleogryllus occipitalis | reverse complement strand
GAGGTGGGCGAGAGGGTGCGAGGGGGGTGTAGGGGGTGCGAAAGGGTGGGGGCGAAGGGAAACGGACTACGAGGGGCGGCGGAAGGGGGCGAGGGTTGATGGGGTGAGGGGGTGCGAGGGGGTTGCGATGTGTCGAGGTGGTAAGGGGGCGAGGGAAGAGAGGTGGGCGAGAGGGTGCGACGACTAAGTATTGTGTAAATGTGTTTTATTATTCGTGTATTTTAATATTACATATTATATCCTGTATTACATATTTATAAAATATTTTTACTGTTTTCATTCCATATTTATATACATATTTTGACATTTCATACTACATATTTTTCCGGTCTCTAGCGATCACCACGATTTAAAGTATACAAAAGTAGAGGAGTGGGACGGGAAACAATAAAAAAATAATTTTCACGGAAATGATAATGGCCTTTGTATATTGAGCTTGAAAGGCCAGATGTGTGTGTATTATTCATGGTTGGTAGATGTGGTGAATGAGTGAACTGAATAAAAGGACTGAATCACATGTGGAGCAGTTTGAAAATGTGTTGAAGGTGAATTTCTCTTGGAATGTTTGTGATAGTATCTAAAGTGAAAATGAAAGTATTTTTTGGTGGAAGATGGAAAGGGTGGAGTTTCATAGGATGTCTGGATATTAAAGATTTATAATAGGTATGGTCAGGTGCAATTGCTCTGTGATTTGCTTCGAGATTCCTTGACGTACAGAAAACACATTTTGGAAGTACTTCGTCTTTGGGTAAAGGGCACTGCGATTGATAATGTGGTTCTGTACATCTTATACAAGAACGTTGGCAACAACAATTGTTTTTAGAATGCCCAAAATTCACTTCGATTAATCGAGCGTTGAAGTTGGGCTAAGTAATTCGGCCGTTCTGATAATCTATAATTGAACATAATTCATTTTAAAAGTGGATGAATATTAGTTTTAAGAGATTTAAATGGCTTTTTGAGAAGTTTAATGAATAGTTGGATAGAAAAATATGCAAGCTTTTCCTGGAACATGCAGATTAAAAATCTGTAGTAAGTTGGACTTTTCCAATCATTCAAATTAGTGTAAAAAAATAAAATTAATACGAAACCCAAGAAAAAATTAAGTTGTGTTAGAATTTAAACAATTAACTGTGAATTTAAAACACAAATTTTATCGTCATTATTATTAATTTAGACCGAAAGCGGAAGCTCAGTGCATCAACTGATATCACTGCAGCGCCTCTGACCGGGAGGTCCTAGGTTCGAGTCCTGACGGTGGCAGGATTTTTGCACTAGCTTTCCAGCTAGGTCGAATTCAGTCGCTGTTTGAAGGAGAATTCTAGCGGCCGGCTGCTCTGATCGGGAGTTTTCCGTGGTTTCTCTGATCAACACCAGGCGAATGCCGGAGCAGTACCCTAACAAACGGGCCACGGAACGCGCGCGATCTGTCCTTCCTCTTCCTAGTCCTATCCTTTCCCCTTACACACACACTTACACTAACATGCACTACACTACCACATATTCCGGGAGACCGGTCGGGAGCTTAGAGCTTGTCCCGGCTGGGGCGGTGCCCCGCTGGTGGGAGAGTCCTGGTTAGGGGGAAACCCCAGTAGCCGACGGTAGGTCGGCGCCGGATCTCACCATCTAGCAGGGGAAAATCACCATCTTCCGAGAAAAACATGCACTACACTAACGGGACCAAAGCAAATGACCAAAGCAGTTGACGCGCCCGGAAACACGAAAAAATTAATCAATCATTATTAATTTAGCACTCTTATGCAGAGCGTGTTGTCAACTAGTTGGCAATTTCAATTCCACCAAAAGGAACCATACCCGCAGTCAGAACAGGAATGGTCTGCTCGTTAGCGAGTTGCAGTTGGCCGTGGGCACTTCCTTGTGGGGCCGTGGATGGTCACGTGGGCGCAGTGATTGTGCTCCAAGCCTCGACTCCTCCAGACGGGCTACATTCATCAGGGCATACGTTTGCGATAATGAGATATCTCTTGTAGACAAAGGAGAGCGTTCCGTTTACGGTAAAAGACAAAGCATAGTGAAATAAAACGTTTTAATGAATGTAATTATGATTTTGGAAAGCAACCAATTCATTCCGCAGTTTTAAAATATTAATTTTTCTTCACTAAAATATTCGAGATTTCTCTCCTTTTTTAACGAACTAAAATTAAAACGTTGAACGTAACAAAATATCAACAATAACGTCGTAATAAAATTTTGTGCGGAGAGAGTACAAATAGATGTACTAAATAATCGCAGCTATAGAAGTATTTCTGGAAACAAATGAAGCTGACTCCACAGACGGTTGGCGTTGCCACCTAGTAGAAAGCTATTGTGTAATTTTCCACCAAATCGAGGCTCTGAATGCGTTTGGTTCGATTTATTCTGATCTACATAATTTGTTTAGTCGTTTCGAAAACCACTAATGTATACAAGTGTAACATTTCAGTGAGCAAAATTTATAATAAATATCATTCTGGAAAAGATACTGGAGATGATGAATGTGTTTGTTGGAAAATAGAATTTTAAATACTGAGCTGGCCAAAAGATGTGATTTTTAGAAAGAATTATACACTATGAAAAATGTACTATGAAAAGTGTTAAATGCGATTGTACTACATAAAAATGTTGAAATTAGTTTATAGTTTATTACATTAAATTATTCTTAGACTCGATTAATTGCGGGATTGCTTTTTTAACAAGAAAATGTATTGTTTATTAGACATCCCATGCTTAGGAAAATGTCTGTAATTTTTCATATTTATGAAAGTTTCTTAGTGTACGAGTACAAATTATGAAAAATTAATATTTTGACAAAGTTTCATTTGGTCTTTTTGATGTATATGTCTTTTAATAAATATTTGCTGTCTTTTTGCATGCATTTAAAAATATTTACATCTCCTTGTCTTAGTAGAAATAAACGTTTATATCATTTTCAGTTTTAATTCATCCAATAGTGTTGCTTAATAGGAACGAATATCCCTTTTCTTGTGTAGTATATAATTTGGATATGAATGATCAAAACATTGCACTTCTTCGTACAATTTGAAAAAATCAAGCGATGAGACTTGGGTGAGCAATGAGGTGTGTTTCCGGATGCAATCCAATCATTCAAGTGTTGCGGAACAAGACGAGAACCCTTACTTCCTACATTCTACCACACGCGATGTTCTTCGAGGAAAGTAAGGCAAGGAAGACTCTGAATTCAAAGAGCTGAACTTTAGGTCAGTTCCATATCGCCGTCTCTTTAGAAGAAAAATGAAAATTAAATGAATATTGTTACTTGATTCCCACAATTCTCCCGCCTTCGATTTCCTCAAGAGTAAAAGAGGCACAGAACAAGTGAAAATTATTTTTACATCGTCAATGTTCATTTTAACTACTGAAAATTCGTTGTACTGTATTCTTGCAATTTCCCTGAAAATGAACTTCTAAAAGGTGTAAATGAAGAAAGTAGCTTTTAAGGGGAATGGTCTTTGGTCGGGGTGATCTGTTAACAGGAGTATTAATTACACAAAATATATGGCTTTTAGTCAGCGTTTTTTATTTGTCGTGACAAATTTTAGTGCAAAAAGCGTGATTTGTTTGAAAACCCTAGACAATGTGAAAAACCAATAACAAGTAATATTCTAAATGTAAATATCGAAACAGATACATTATACAGATTTCAATAACAAACAATGTAATCAGTAGGTTATCAAATTTGAGCATCTGATATTATTTTATAGGTATTTTCGTAATAAGACGTACCTGGATTTGCGAAATATTCTGTTACATTTTTTTGCAGCGTGAGAACTCACGATCCTCACGTGAGAGCTTATTTTCATGTGCTTTGTGATATAATTTAGTCCACCATTAAAAACGCTCCACTCTTTCTTACACAGTCGATAAAATGTTTTATACTCGTTTGACTTTACCTTGCACAGACAGTTATAATCACGTTCCCATTTAATGTTGTATTTTGTTAACGGACTTTTCCTAGTTTAATTTTCTCAATGGTTGTGTTGCGTCGACAAATCCAAGCTGTCCGAAGAACTATCATCTTCTTTACTTATCTTCAAACAAATCACGAAGAAATAGTAGCCTAGAAGTAAAGTACAGTTTATTTTCCAAGTAGTGTGCTTGACATATCCAATAAACGAGGCGAGCTCACAATATTTCGTTAAAACAATGAGCAGCGCGTTGCAATCTGCGATGGCATCGACACCGCTAGCTCGACGACCCATGATGCAACACTACGACCTACTCACCACACGATTCGACTCACTCCATTGCATCATTCTCAGCCGCTACTGTCGCTGAGATTTCTTTCGCGTCTTTGCTTTTTTCTTTTCTCTGTTGTATTTTATTGCATTCGGTAGTCCAAAATGAAATATTTTCCAAAAGCGTGATGTTAGCTGTACCGCGCGGGACATTCACTTATAGTCTTAAAAAGCGGGACGTCCCGCGAAAAGAGAGACGTCTGGCAACGCTGATTTTATTGTCCATTCCCAGAAATATGCGTTATTGAGAGGAGTAGACGTTTATGGGCTGTCTTAGGGAGAGGTATTTACAAATTTCAAGTAAATCGTGTAACTTTAAGCACATTAGATTAATACGATTTATGACTTCTCTGTTTTTTCTCGGGAGATGACGGTGATCTTCCCCCGCTAGATGGCGAGATCCGGGGCCAACCTACCGTCGGCTAGTAGGGTTTCCCCCTAACCAGGACTCTCCCACCAGCGGGGCACCGCCCCAGCTGGGACAAGCTCTAAGCTCCCGACCGATCTCCCGGAATAGTGCATGTTAGTATAAGTGTGTTTGTTAGGGGAGAGGAGAGGACAAGGAAGAGGAAGGAAAGATCTCGCGCGGTCCGTGGCCCGTTTTGTAGGGTACTGCTCCGGCATTCACCTGGTGTTGATCGGAGAAACCACGGAAAACTCCCAATCAGAGCAGCCGGCCGCTAGAATTCTCCTCCAGACAGCGACTGAACTCGACCTAGCTGAAAAGCCAGGGTCAAAATTCCTGCCGCAGTGAATCGAGTAGTGAGCCAAAAATAAATTACAATGCCCTTCTGCCAGCGCAGTACGCACGAATAAAGGAACCACTGGCAGCGAAAGCAATTCGCCGAAGCCACGCGGGGGCGGTGGAGGCGAGCTGATTGCTGTTTCCGCAACATCGAACCGCGAGCGTTTAACCGGGCTCGTTTCGCTGATTGCGGATGAACTGGGGCTGTCACGTGGGCACGGGGCTGAGGGGATTGCCGGGCGAATGTGGCGCGCGGGCGGCGCGGCGGACGAGTACAGAAGCTCGTGTGAGTGGGAGGTGTGGCGTCGGGGAACAATCCATTTCTACCTAATTATTAATCCTTTATCTGCTTAATTGTTAACCTTGACCTGACCTTAACCTTGGACTGAGTATAAAATTAAATATAATGAAATTTCATACTCTCCACAAGATATAAGGATACGAACGATACATAGAAAGCCCTATCTATAATAATAATAATAATAATAATAATAATAATAATAATAATAATAATAACAATAATAATAATAATAATAATAATATTTATTCCCAACTAGTTTTACATAGATCATGTACATTGTTGTTTCTGTCTAACCATCGATAACCAGTTGTGATGGTTAGCAATACTGAATTGATAATTTACTATCATTCTGTCTACTTCCACATAGTATTTTTTATGTGTGGCGTGTGTTTTTACAATAATACTTTTTGTGAACATACAAAATAAAAAAACTTAGCTTTAAATCATACAATAAGTGAAAATTTACAGATCTACAATATGTATATTTACTAGACAAAATATATATTTCCATAAATGAATTTATATTTAATTTATACACAAAATATTTTTTATTGCAATATTTCAGTTAACTCGTTTATATCATTATCATAATGTTTTAAATTCCAAATCTTTATCTTGTGTTTGAAAATATTTAAGGATTTCTATTTTTCATTTCCGTTTTTGACATCTTAACTGACCGCTTGTCTATCCCATTTTAATTTGGCTTTACTTCTGACCCGTTTTCTTTAAGTAAAAATTTTAAAAGTATGATCCCACTTAAAAAGCACAAAAATTAAGAGGAAGATTTTCTATATTGTAGTTTTCCAGCTTTGCGTTCCTGGTAATTATCTTGTTGAAGGTGTAACTATTTTCAGCAAAACTGCGATAATATTTTGTAGAATATTTTTCTTCTTCTATCTTCCTCAGCAGAGTTGTCAGCTGCATAATGCGTCTATTATTATTTTCTAATGTTCTGGAGGTCTTTTCATTTATCCCTATTTCGGCCAAATGATGACACTCTAATTAAACGCTTTAATCTGCTTAATTTCAGTGAAAACAGAATTTTACTCCTTGTTAACAGTTTTAGTATAATCTAGTTCTTTTTAGCACATCATAATAATTGTAGTTGTCTCGCAAATTTTAGTTTTCCAGAAAACTTTTAAAACTAGTTTTAATTTGTTAATATTTGTTTTAAGTAATATTGGATTTTGTCACCAACTTCGCCATTCATATTGCTGTAGATTTTAATTTTTGTGTACTCAAAAGTAGAAGAATATCTTTGTACTCATTTAGAATTCAGAGAGTTGTTTTATAAATGCAAAATTTGTACGAAGATACACTTTTACGTTAGTGTGTAGTACAATTTAATGCTCGAAGTTATACAACCAACACCTACAAAAACTTTGGCTTTGCATTTCATTACATTTTATTGCTTCAAAAACTGCATGGCAGTAGAATTAGTGACTCACTCTTTATTTCGGACAATATATTCGCGTAATATATTTACATGGTAAGACTTTACCTATCGGTTCATCGTTGTATTTTCTTTTCTTTTCCTTTCCGACTCTGAAACGCAAACTAATTTCGTAGATTTTTTAAACCAACATTCAATTTTTTGCTCGTATGTGCTGCAAAAAGAGTAAACTGGAAGTACTGACGACAAAGCGTAAAGGGTGTATCATCTCTTTTGAGAGAACGTGCGATGTATATTATGCGCTCGTTTTTTTGAGCCCCGGAATACCTACCCCCACTCTTTTGCCAACGTGAGTTGAATTAAGAATAAATTATAGCAACGAGCATTGTGAACAAAATCTGATAACCCGAAATGTTTGCTCTCATGATATAGAAACTATTTTGTATCGAAAAACGAAATACAAATTTGATGTAAAATACCTTGTCAAAGTAACCAATCTACCCACTCCTCTCGGACCGGGAGCGGTAGTTGAGTGCATCAACTGATGTCACTACAGCGCTTCTGATCAGGAGGTCCTATGTTCGAGTCCTGACGGCGGCAGGATTTTCGACACTAGCGTTTCAGCAAGGTCGAATTCAGTCGCTGTCTGGAGGAGAATTCTAGCGGCCGGCTACTTTGATCGGTAGTTTTCTGTGGTTTCTCCGATCAACACCAGGCGAATGCCGGAGCAGTACCCTAACATACGGACCACTGACCGCGCGCGATATTTCCTTCCCTTTCCTTGACCTATCCTCTCCCCTTACACACACACACTTACACTAACATGCACTACACTACCACATATTCCGGGAGACCGGTCAGGAGTTTAGAGCTTGTCCCGGCTGGGGCGGTGCCCCGCTGGTGGGAGAGTCCTGGTTAGGGGGAAACTCCACTAGCCGACGGTAGGTCGGCGCCGGATCTCGCCATCCAGCGGGGGAAGATCATCGCCATCTCCCGAGAAAAAACATGCACTACATTAACGGGACTAATGACTAAGCTGATAACGCGCCCGGAATCACTAACCAACTAACCCACTCCTCTCGCAACGAGCGAAGCGAGGAGCTCAAAGAAAACCTGCGCGAATAATACTACGTATCCCAGGGAAGCAAGCCGTGGATGAATCGTTGCTAATTTATTTTTGAAATTGGAGCTTCCCCATTGGTCGCAGGTGGCCATGGGGGGTGGGGTGGGGGTGGGGGCGCATCGGCTGCGCGCACTGCGAGCAGAACATATTTCTTCCATTAGGAAGCAACGCGTGTCGACACGGGCGATGGCCCTGCGCTAGAGAGGGAAAGTAGATGTGGCGCCCGGATGGTCATGGCGGTGTCGACGGGAGAACGTTGAGAACAACAGGAAGGACGAAGTGTTGTCTATTGTGCCTTATACCTGCACCTTATGTTCTACGAGGGAGATTTCTCCCCGGGCACCTAGGTGTTCGCTTCTATCCGCACCTCCCCCCACCCCGACGACGCACAAATACGGCGACTGGTTGGTAGCTCGAGAAACCACAGTTCCCCTCTCGAGAAAAGTTCCCATGCAATGCTTAGGTCGGGCTGCCCTGCCAGCTCAGGGCTATTGACTGTCCAGGTTAGTACCGGAGTCGAATCAATGGACCACTCACAATCCACCGGGACAACACCCACCTTTTTGCCCAGATTATCGGGCCATTGCAACCACCAGGCCAAGCGCCCAACTGGGGGACCACTCAAACTAATGGGGGGCTCGAGGTTCACAACTCGTCTCCTCACTTCCTTCACCATGAAGTTATTGACGTGAGTGTCGCCTGAACCTAGGCAACCTGACAGCGGGCGAGGTCATGGTCAGCGTCTGCTCTTGTATTTCGGATCCGTATGATTCCGAAGAAGTTCATCGCCCAATCCCGCCCGCAGTTTGACGCGCCAGTGGTCCAACTGTTTGGTTACGTGGCTACGAGGACGGTGAGGACGGCAAGGTGCTGGTGGTAAGTGCGCGTAGTAAATGATTACTACATGTTTCCGAGTGTGTCATCTGTTACAATAATTGCTCCCTTAAGTGTAGAACACGTTTTATCACGAGAGTGGTGGCGTTCTCCCGCTCGATAGCGAGATCTGGTGCTGACTCATATGCAATCTTGTAGGGTTTTCCCTACCCAGGTATCTCCCACCAGCGCGCCACCGCCACATACGAAACAAGCTCTAAGCTCCCAACCGGTTTCCCGGCATGTGTGTTAGTGTAGTTCAGGTTAGTGCAAGTCTGTTAGTAACGGCCGAGGAAAGGACAAGAAAGAGGAACGAAAGATCGCGCACGGTACGTGGCCTGGTTGTTAGAGTACTGCTCCGGCATTCGCCTGGTTTGATCGGAGAAACCACGGAAACTACCGATCAGAGCAGCCGCTAAAATTCTCCTCCCGTCAGCGACTGAATTCGACCCATCTCTCTATCTCGAATCGAAAATCCTACCACCCTCGGGACTCCAACCTCCGAGTCAGATGCATTGCAGATACATCAGGTGATGCCCTGAACTACCTCTCCTGGTTTAAATAAGTAAACAGGTAACTAAATCATGAATGAAAGTCAAGTATGTCTGCACGCATCAGAGGAACACGTCCACCACCGCCACACCTGTTAAGAAAAGTGGCAAATGACTGCTTCGAAAGCAGCGTGGCGTGGACGTTGGGGCGACGCCAGATCGGAATCGTCGCTGGCGGCGGCGTCGGGGGCGGCGCGCAAGCCAAAACGCCGAGGGCCTGGCCGCGGCGTTGCGCCCGCGCGCCGCCAAACGCCGCAGTGCGCGAGGCGGCCACGGGGAGCGCTGCGGCGGGGCCCCTTTCACTGCTCGTTTCGGCAACCTCCCGCCCCTCCCCGCGAGGCGGCGGCTATCGATTCCCAGACGCCCCCGCCCCCGCCCCGCACGCTGCACCGCTGCGCTGGCGCGGGCCCAAAGGCCCCGGCCGCCCCATTGGCCCTCCCCACTCACGACTTCCCCACTGCTATGGGCATTAGGCTCGTCACTGTGGCGTATGATGTAACCCTGGAAGGAGTGGGAGGTCTCCCTGTTTGGATCATGAGTCCGGTGTGAACCTGCACATCGGTTTTCGGAGTTCATTCCTCTAGGTATCTGGAAGTGGCTCAGGGTATCAACTGATTTTACTGCAGCGCTTCTGACCGGGAGGTCCAAGGTTCGAGTCCTGACGGCGGCACGATTTTCGACACTATCTTGGCAGCTAGGTCGAATTCAGTCGCTGTCTGGAGGAAAATCCTACCGGTCGGCTGCTCTAATCAATAGTTTTCTGTAGTTTCTACGAACAAAAGAATGCCGGAGCAGTGCCTTAGCAAACGGGCCACGGACCGCGCGCGATCTTTCCTCCCTCTTCCTTGTCCTCTCCTCTCCCATTACACACACATACCCTTACTTGTACTACACTATCACACGTAGCCGGGACACCGGTCGGTACCTTAGAGCGTGTCCCGGTGGGGACGGTCCCACGCAGGTGGGAAGTACCTGGTTGGTAAAAAATCCTGCAAGCCGACGAATAGGTCGGCGCCGTTGCTCGCCATTCACAGGGAACGATGATCACCACCACTTCCCGCGATAAAAACATGTACTACACTCAAGGGAGTAATGACCTAAGTAGTTGACGCGCCCGGAATGACTATTCAAACAATCAAATCCAGGTATCTCCATAGTCGGGTACCTCCCCTGATGGGACATGCTCTAATATCGCGACTACTCTCCCGACAATTGTGGTGGCGGTGGTGGAGTGTGTGAATGAGAGCGAGCGAGAGAGAGAGAGAGAGAGAGAGAGAGAGAGAGAGAGAGAGAGAGAGAGAGAGAGAGCGAGCGAGAGAGCGAGAGCGAGAGCGAGAGCGAGAGGGAAAGAGAAAGAGAGAGAGAGAGAGAGAGAGAGAGAGAGAGAGAGAGAGAGAGAGAGAGAAAGGGGAGAGACTATAGGAAGGATAAGAAAGAAAAGATCGTGCACCATTGCATCTTGTTTCTACTCCCGCATTTGCCTTCTATTAATCGCAGAAAAGATGCAAGCCTACCGATCAGGGCAATCTCCTCTAGACGTATCCTCCAGACAGCTATTAAATTCCACCTACCTATTCAGCTAGTGTCGAAAATATGCCACCGCCTGGACTCGAACCCTTGGACTTCGCGGTTAGTGATATTGCACACCAGCTGCAAGTTGTCTGTGCAAACGTTCATGATTATGTAGTAGCTTCACAAAACAGCCCTTAAACGTTTGTATTTAAAAATTTTATGGAATGAATTGATGCGAAGGGGCTAATAATAATGAAGAGAAAAGCCATTAATTTGACCTCCGTCATGATTGTAGCAGTAATAATTGTGCAAGTCAAATACCACAAGACGATTACAGAAGCGTGGGGATAAGGGGATAGCAATACTCAGCGTGCAAGGTAATGAGAGTGTGCAACACAGAATTAATGAAAGCGTTTAAGGATAATAGCAGGGAGATAATAATGGAACTATATTATGATATCAGTTACAACGTTTAATTACGTCAGAGAAGAAGGAAAAATTCCGTAAGCAGATAATTCAATTGAGAAAAAAAATAAATATGAAACTCGTCACAAGCACCAGGAATTTGCAAACTTTTCTTTTTGTTGATTTTTTGATCATAATCCTCTGCATCCTAGGTTTGAGGCCTGCGAGAGACTGATGTGATGAGGTGATAAGAATGAATGATAAAGCAATGGAAGAAAGTACGAACGGCAAAACTTCGAGGAATCGTGGCGTCACAGTATTTTGCCTGCTGGCCAACGTGCTACTAAGTTTTCAATCACAATTACACGAAGAAATATTGAAATGACAGAAAGGGAAAGAACAACGCTATCTCAACCGAAAGAATTTCTATGTTCATATTGATAGTTACTGACACTGTTTCTCTGTCCCTCTCCCTCTCCCTCTCTCTCTCTCTCTCTCTCTCTCTCTCCGTTCCAAATTGCACCTTCCTTTGTGCATTTGCCATTAGTGGCCTGATGTAGTCTGTCCTGTTGGAAGAACGCCCAGACGCGCTTAGGAAGATAAATAAACGACGTCTGCAGTTGAAACCGGGTTTCGACCGGTGGACCTCAACCACTGAATGGGTTCGCGATCTCATTCCGTCCTCCTGTCTGGACCTTGGCCTTCTGTTGCTGACCTCAATCATTTTTAATGAAGCAGCGACGCGGCGGCAAGTATCAGATTACAAAATATTTCATCCTGCGTTTAGAGATCTGCTCCTTTCGAATCGAGATGTTGTTCAAAAGGAATGATATATGAAATTGAGTTTTATCTTCAGCATATACTGCAATTTTTAAACGTTTGATGAATTGTAATGCATTTCGCATAAATGTGGATGAAGTGGCGTTACAAAACATGTGTTTACTGTATCATTTAACATAAATTTACGTCACAATGAAGTTAACCAATGTTTTAATAAAGTTAAAATTAGATGTAACTATAGTACAATTACTAACTCTTGGTTATTCACAACTCAACACGGGTTTTCTATGGTTTCGAGTGATTTTGTCATTTCGTGGTAAGGTGTTGAACGAAAAGTTAGTTTTTTTTTCGCTTCGCACTTGGTGGTATCGAATCGAGGAGCAGTAATCTATGATACAAAGCGCGTTTGCGACCAATTCTTGGAAGTACAGCAATGCCTTTTCACATGTACTTCATTGAAATTGCTATTCTAATTTCACATTTTCCAACGTGTGCTGAATTATATCTGAGTCTTGTTTGAATATGTTGCTCAATTTACTCTCTCCATCTCCGTTACTGAATTACTTTTTTTCTTCTTTTGAATTGTACTACGGTTCTAAATGTAATGGTGAAGTAATTGTTAAGGTGAGTGAATGAATTGACCGTGGAATGACGTTCAGGGACCTTGGGCCAAGCACGTAAAAATGCCGCTATACTGCTTAATCGAAAGAAAATTCCACTTATATCGAATGGGGATTAGACCTAGACACTGCAATGAAAGGCCAAGAATCTGATCACCACACCAGAATCTAATCACTATCTGACAATCTTGTACCGTACATCCCTAATTGAAAACATTACTAAATCACATAATATAACTGAACATTGCATAAGCTGACATTTCTCCTGATACATTTAACTTGTAAGTCGTACGTAGGTAAGAAAATTATAAAACTAAGTAACGCCATACCAACTATTATAGAGAAGTGCGGTCTTGCGTACCGTAATTATGTCTCTATCTCCAATAGAATCTCTTAAAATAAATTTATGAAGAAGGGATAAAGATGATTTTTTAAAATTGACTTCTACATGGACAGTGCACTTTAATGACCTACGCAATTTCTCGATACATTATAAAATGATCCTCCAATTCGTTATTTTTGTTACAATATTTTCTATATTTTTACTATAAATAAACATAGGCAATTAAGGAGCTTTAAATATATTTTGTGTAATTCACAGAATGAAATGTAGTATTTACAATGAGTATTGGCAGTTAAATGTGATAAATAATTTAAGTCAATCTCTCTATATAAATATTACAGATACTAAATATTATAAATATAAATATTATAGATATAAATATTATAGATAAATATAGATATAAACTCTTATTTTTAGAGACACAAGGATAAAAATAATTTTGGAAGACGGTTTCTTTGTAGTTCAAAAGGAAAATTATTACTTTAACTTGTTATTGATAGACATATACCTTCTGGTTCAAACATAATTTAGTGCCCTTTCTAAGTACGAAGCATACGTCATTACCACCGATTATTTTTTATTACATTATTAAATTTTTCTGCTATAAATATGCCATTTATTAATTATTTATCATTCCATAGAACTGGCTCATCTTTTTCATAAATATATAAACAACGTTCACTTTGATATCATGAATATTGAATGTATCTACATTATGAAGTGGAATGCAAACATGATTTTCAATATCAAATATGTTGACTAACATAATTATATCATACGTGCTCCCCGTACATGTGTATGTCACCAATGTACACATGGCACAAATGTAAACAGCGCATATATGTTGATAAAAATGCGTTCCTGTCCCAAAATTTGCATCTCAACACATCCTTGGCTATATTCTACAGCTATTTATATAATTCACATCTCTCAGAAGTATTTTAAAACCAACCTGGTTACATTTAGCAGCATCTTCGCTCGCGGGCAGATTGAAGATATAGTTACACCAGAAAATGAAAAGCACCATTTATATAATTACTGACAGAAAATATTTGCCAGTGGCGTATAAACACTCATATAATTGCTAAAATGTGTTGCCATATCTCAAATGACAATATCGAAGAGAGACATATTTGTTTAAAATGGCTTTTTCATTTTTATAATAACTTTATTGGGCAAAAATACGAATTATAATATTTCAAATTTCCAAAATGGTCGTTTTGGTTCAAAATTGTAAATATTCATTTTCATTAACAAAAATCAACAAAATTCTTCAATTCTTTTTGGTGTAAATGAAGTAATTGAGTTCAAGAATCGACTCATTCACTATCTTATTCGAACTGAAAGGTAATACTTCACAAGACTGTTTGGTTATTATCTGGATAGTTGAAAATGAGCATTTTATTCACTTCAATGAATATAACCTACAATAATTTCAATAAATATCAATCTGTTACTGTACTATTCCTGGGAACTCGTGTTGATAAAAAATCAGCACTTTGTGAGGTAAGATTTCGTTTATTGGCCGTAATGCCAATAATCTCAGGACCGATAGTACTTTGATTTTTGGAATTCTGAGCTAGGTGATATCAAAGATAATTTGTTACAAGTTGTTAGTAGAAGAGAAAGTTCTAGTTTCCGTAAAAGATAGAGAACCAAAGTAAACAAAAACCAGAAATTACTTTCAGTGAATACTTCAACTAGTATTTTGAAGTATATGTGACATTTATTTACACAGATGTGATTTATTTTAACTTTACAAATGTATGATGGCTTAATAGTGAAACCCTTTTACTTTAACCACTAAAATATTTTATCGCCTTTTATGGATATAGACGAAAGCGTTTATTTAAATGATTTTACCTATTTGTTCTCTCAATATAAAAAGAACACGTGTTCATGCACGAATTCCTACATACGTTATAATACGCTAGGAAGTTCACGTAGGTCGACGAATTGTCTCTTATGGACATACGTTATTCTGAAAATCCATTCTGATAACTATAGTTTGGCTTGTGGGATTGTAACATTTGACAATTCAGTCATTCAACAATAAATTAACAAATTTATTGAAACCTTCATATCTCCGATAATTCTTTTACCTCTTCCTACATAGATATTACTCTTTTGTTTTAAGCAATTGATGTACTGTAATGCCCGAATTTTTCATTCCGTAATATTTTTAAAATCTTTTATATGATAATAATTTTGCATTATAGTACTAATTTGAACTGTTTGTTATATGTTTCTACCTATTGGGTTTATGTCGTGAGGATCTAGTTCCGAGGATTTCTTGTGAAAAGGAAACTTGTTTTGCATCCTGGTTGTGTGTGATGCGTTTTGGTGAGTCTGTGCAATGATACTGAAGGGATCCGGAATATTTTTAAGATGACTGTAGCTACGAAGGAGATATGATGCCTACAGTCTCTGTCCTAAGTTAAATTATTTGAAAAAGTATTTATTGTTGACGTACCAGAGATCATTTGAAATAATTCTGAGGAATTGGTTTTCTATTATTTGCCATTTTCTTTGGTTGATATCGTCTGCATTTAACCAAATTACGCAGTCGTTTAATAGCAAATATCGAATTATTTCTTTATATATTTTTAGTGATGAATTGTGGTAAGGAGTTGGATCAGTGTATTAATAGCTTTAGTTTTATTAGCTTCATTCTGGCTTGAGTATTTTTGGCCTCTATGTGATGCTTCCAGTTGAGTTTAGTGATGATGATCAGTCCTAGATATGACTGATTTATTGGAAGGTAGTCAGTTAATTGTGGTATTGTTTAGCATTAGCGGTCGCGCGGGTGTGTATGGTCAGAGTGTGCAGGTCTTGGAGGCCGTTTTGCGCGGATTGAGTTGAATTTTGTCTTTTGAATCCCAGCTATCAATTAGGTAAAGATATAATTGGACCATGCTGCAATCTGCGAGTGAAGGACCGTAATTATAGAAAGCTGTAACATCAGCGAAGTTTGCAATATGGATGACGTTTTGCTTAGGAATGTCTGCGAAGTATGAATTAAAGTAGTCAATAGGGGTACGTTTTGTGGTAATCCTGTTAAGATTGACCCTCATTCGAAATGGTGGTGTATTGATTACACTTTTGGAGAAGGTTCAAATACTGATAAAACTTCGGATAATTGATTCAATATAATGCGGTGTGCCTATTTTCTTAATTTTATACAAGATTTCTTGATGTCACGTTAGATCAGACGCCTGTGTTATGTCGATAAAAACGGCTGCTGTGTGGAATGCTTTAAAATGAAGTAATAATTTACTTTTACACATGTATTTTAAAATTACTTTGAATTTCTAGAGGTCTCGGGTCAGCGGGATTTGCAATAACCTGGTCAGAGTAACCGATTTCCAGTCGCAAGAATCTGGGTTGTTTTCCGGGGGGAGGGAAGATAAATTTGCAGTTTTCGCAAAAATGTCTGTCTTTATGGATGGGACAACAAGAAAAGCTTCTTTGAATTTGGGTAATGCAATTGTGCTGTGAGTGGTGTTAGTCGTGCAGCTAGTTGGAAATTGAGCGTTTTCTGTTTAGGTGAGTTTTTCCCAATTGGCTTGTACACTTCATTTATGCAACTTTATGTTATGTTTCTATCTATCATTAAAAGTCTAAACAAAATTCTATCCATGAAAATAATGCAAGATATTTCCACATTACATTTATCTTAATAATTGTTTTCATTTTTCTGAGGTTACCAATATTAATATAACGGCATAATATGAACTTCTCATTTAATAAATCATTTATAAATTGTATTCGTGTTTTATTAGAACTGCATATAATTTTAATTTTTGAGTTTCCGTTAGTTTTCGAGAGTCGACCTTTTTGCTTTATTCATTGTAGTCTGTGATTAGTTTTGAACAGACACACGATTCTCAGCCCTATAGTGTTATACACGAGTGTAGTGCGGGTTGCGTGTAAGTCTGCCAGTTGTTTACCGATCAGGAGTTCGGTGAAGAGAATGGAAGTCTTTTCTGCTTTGATAGAGTTCTCTACTAAAAATCTCTAAAATGATATAAAAAGAAAAAAAACTGCAATATATTTTTGAAGGTTTATTTCGATTTAGCAAGCCAAAAACTTATCAACACGTGACTTTCTGAATGGAAATAAACACACAAGTATTCCGTATGCAAGTGGAATCTGTTTGAAGGATAAAGGAGAACTGTGACACACGCTGCCGCGAGGGGGCAGAGCAATAAGAGAATCTCCCACTCAAACATTTTATTTTTTCATATCACGTGCCGCAAAGAAAAGACATTTTCCTCAGAATGTCGATCTGAAGAATGAAGCTTCGGATGCAGCAAGTTTTCGACCTCAAGGCAGTTGTGAGGAATACCAAAAACAATCAGATGTAGTAAGAATTCAGATCGTTAAATTTCTTAGGAAGAGGGATAACTCTAAATGTCTCATAAATATTGAGTTTTTGATAATATAAGACAAATTAAAATAATAATACGACTAATAATAATAATAATAATAATAATAATAATAATAATAATAATAATAATAATAATAATAATAATAATAATAATAATAATAAAACCCCATGTTGTAATCGGGATTTAGTAAAATAGCACCACGAGATCTTTCTCTGTCGTAAAGAGACGACCAACCGGATGTAGCTGTCCACAGTCCCTATCCGTGCAAGTTATCTATCTCATTATTTTGCTTCTGTGTCTGACCTAAATTCTCTTCTCAAGTCCTTTGCCTTCTTTAGGTGAAATACGAACTCCCCAAAATATTTTCCCCTCCTGTTTCTGCACGTAAGTCCAACCGTACCTGTTAGCAAGAACAACTGTGCCACATGGAAGGAGGGCAATTGCCACCAATTATAATGGCGCTCGAGGCAATTGAAATCACCCATACTGAAATGGAGAGACGTAAAAAAACTAAAAAACAGAGCCACTGCCCGGGGAGTCAAGCCGTGTCTAGAGTTCGCGCTGGACAAGACAGTGGGCGGTCCGCCAATGGCTGGGTTTGGTGTCAGCAATCACCAATCTCCCAAAAAGCTATTGTTGTTCATGAACGAAGCCAATCTCCATCAAGACCTTCACCTAGACTGAGTGCTACGCAGCTTTCAGCCACCACTCACTTTAGCAGGGCTGCCACGACAGCGCAAGAAAGGGACTAGTGAGGTTAATGAAAATATTGTGCGCATGTACTACTGAGTTCCAAATTTGGGTACTGATGAGACCGGATACAGGCAGATATTGTTTTCTGAACTTACGTTGGTTTTTCGCAATGTTCCTTTCAACGAACAAAAATTAGCCGATCAGTATGTAACTATTCTTTGCGGAAACTTAATGCCCAAAACACGCTTTGAGACCATTAAAGAAGAAGTCCGGAAGGAACTACTAAATACTCAAAACTCCATGTCACTCATGAGGGACGAGATCGAGGGAACATCTTGAAAAATGAAAAGTTTTGCGAACAGGAATGCTAGTTTTCATATGGATAACTGTTCAATAAATTCCTCAAACATTCAGTCTGAAAAAGTACGTATAACATACATTCAACTCGGAACAGAGCTAGCTATTGTCATTGACTAGCACACAGTTGTCCTCTCCGCTCAGCTAACTGCTATGTCACCAACACGAAGACTGTAAAACCATCTCTTCATGGTTACTAATTCAAGAGTTCGGCTGTGTGAAGACACTGAACGGCCATGGGATTTGATTTGATTTGATTTTTTCGTGTTTCCGGGCGCGTCAACTGCTTTGGTCATTAGTCCCGTTAGTGTAGTGCATGTTTTTTTCTCGGGAGATGGCGGTGATCTTCCCCCGCTGGATGGCGAGATTCGGCGCCGACCTACCGTCGGCTAGAGGGGTTTCCCCCTAACCAGGACTCTCCCACCAGCGGGGCACCGCCCCAGTCGGGACAAGCTCTAAGCTGAACAGCCATGGTTTTTTGGGGGTATTATTATTATTATTATTATTATTATTATTATTATTATTATTTAGTATTGTTGCTGCGTATTAAATTAATACAAGACTTCCACCACATTCACCCATACTCACTGCAGAAAATTCTTATGCGCAAGAAGTCCAACCAATTCAGTCGCAGACATTTCAATGTTGCAGAAATAAAAAAAATCGTTATCTCCCGGAATGAGACGAGCGCACTGCGAAAATGAAATGGAAGAAAACTGTCGACTCCCACGACTGAAAACGCTGATCCCAGATGCACTCGCTTGCATAACTGACTTACTAGCAAGTTCAATGGAAAGGGGACCACATTCAAATTATTCTTCACTGTACAAATTGTTTTATCTCATTTGTATCTATTTAAATGATTCCTTACTAATTAAAAAAAGACCTGTCGTAGATTTTTTATTAACACATTTTATATGATTCTGGACATTCACTGAAGCTAAAATATTGATTACATCTATGCAGACGACAATTTTTCACTACACTACTTATCTTTCCTTGAACTTTATATGTTTCTGTGAATATCAAAAATTTCTGTGAATCTTACTATATGTTTCTGCGAATATCAAAAATTCTGTAATAGATACACAAATAATCATGCGAATGAAGCAAAAGACATGCTCTGACAATGTGTCACAGAAATATTGGAAACATGTACGATTCCAATGCAATTGTTACACTCCGTACCATTTTGCACCACTTTATTTGCTATAAATCACTGAAATATTAACACTAAAAAAACATTTATTTTCGATAAGTTGTAGTGTCAATTTCTTTGTATGCTGCATCAATTTATTGTAACTATTTAAATTGGATGTAGGTTCCAAAGTGAATTGCATGTGACAATATTCCCTTTGAATGCTACGAATATTATGTTTTATTCTTCATCAAAACTAATTCCAACGAAACTATTTTGATATGGGAATTACATCTTTTTCTCTCTGTGTGCATGTTCGTTTAAATTTTGAAGTCGTTTTACCGCAGTATTGCATAACCTTTTCTATAATCCGCGTATTATTTCGTATATAGTACGTATACGAGAAAGTAAAAATTAATATTACTTCATTAGTCTCCACCAGAGACGCGGTCTCTCCAAGAATACAATAGCTTATTTAAGAAAGTCAGAAACCAGATATACTTCCGGCAAAGTTTGTCGTATCGATTCTTTTATCAATACTGAGTACCACAAAAACAAAGATAAGCATTTACACTGTTCTCCTTCTTGTTTGCATTTCAAACGCCATAAAAACCATAGATAACATCGTAACCATTTACATCGACGTTCTGGTGATATAACAATGTTCATCCGCCATTATTTTCCCGCCATCTCATTCCTTAACGGAACTTAACCTACATCGTCAGTCCACTGCCGCGAGTGTGCTCGTCTCAGCGTCCGTCATAATCCATGGACTGTCCTCGCGGACTCCATCGAAGATTCGTTTGATTAATTGATTACATTGTGTTTCAGCAGAGAACCGCCCCATCCCGCACAGGCTCTATGCCTCCGACTAATGTCCTATGGCGTGTTGAAGTATAGTGCTTGTATATTTGTGTAAGAAAAGAGGCTAGGGCAAGGAAGGGGAACGAAAATCGTGGTCCGTGACCCGTTCATTAGAAAATCGCTTGAACATCCACCTGGTATTCATCGGAGAAACCTTGAGAACGTCGGATCACGGCAGTCCATCGTTAGAATTCTCCTCCAGACGGCTGAATTCCACATAGCTACGAAGCCAATGTCAAAAATTCTCCATCGTCGGGATTAGAACCGTACATGCCACTGCAGTGCTTCTGACCAGGAGGTCGTAGTTCGAGTCCCGGCGGCGGCAAGTTTTTCGACACTAGCTTCTTAGCTACGTCGAATTCAGTCTGTGTCTAGAGGAGAATTCTACCGACTGGCTGCTCTGATTGGTAGTTTCCCCGTGGTTTCTCCCATCAACACCAGGCGAATGTCGAAGTAGTGTCCTAACAAGCGGGCCACGGACCACTCGCGATATTTCCTTCCTCTTCCTTGTCCTATCCTCACCATTTACACACACACACACACTTACACCAACATGCGCTACACTACCACACATGCTGAAAGACCGGCCGGGGGCTTAGAGTTTTTCTGAGCTGGAGCAGTGTCCCGCTGGTGGGAGTTGGGGAAAACTCCACTGCAGTACTCCCTGGTTGGGGAAATCTCCACAAGTCGACAGTGGTTGGCGCCGGATCTCACCATTCAGTAGCGGGAAATCAACGTCATTATTACATAGATGAAAAAACATGCACTACGCTTACGGGACTCATGACCTCAGTAGTTGATGCGCCTGGAATCACAATCAATCAATGAATCGAACCGAAGAAAACCCTTGTGAGAGAGAACGCGGTGGCAACAGTTTCTGCCTTGGCCGCGTGAGCGGACGTCGCAGAAGGGTCGCTGGGCCACTGGCCTGCGTGTTGGGGCGGCCTTCCGCGCCCTGCCACGCGCCGGGGGCGTGGATGTAGGCCACCGCCCGACGAGGCCTTGACCCGGGCGGCGGAAGCTCCGGGCCACGCGCGCCCCGCCCCGCCCAGCCCCGCCACGCCACGCCCCCTTTCCAACGCCCCGGCCCACACTTCCCGATCCCACAGACCTCTCACGACCCTGGGCTCCTCCACCGCAGACTCCGATGCTGACACTTCCTACTCGATGGTTCCTCCCTTGCGGTTGCCACCTCCCTTTTTACGCCAGCAGTCTCTCTTCGTCAGCCGGAAATCAACGCTGCCGTTTTGTCTCTTCCCAATGCTGTGCCGTTCCGTTCTTGCAGCTCCCCATTCCCGTTTAGCCGTCTCATTTCTTCATTTATGAATATTGTTCAACAACATTCTATCGAAAGTTGATTCCATCGCATACACATTTTTGATTGATTGATTGATTTTTTCGTGTTTCCGGGCGCGTCAACTGCTTTGGTCATTAGTCCCGTTCGTGTAGTGCGTGTTTTTCTTGGGAGATGGCGGTGATCTCCTCCGCTGGATGGTGAGATTCGGCGCCGACCTACCGTCGGCTAGTGGGGTTTCCCCCTAAGCAGGACTCTCCCACCAGTGGGGCACCGCCCCAGCTGGGACAAGCTCTAAGCTCCCAACTGATCTCCCGGAATATGTGGTAGTGTAGTGCATGTTAGTGTAAGTGTGTGTGTGTGTGTAAGGGGAGAGGATGGGACAAGGAATGGGAAGGACAGATCGCGCGCGGTCCGTGGCCCGTTTGGTAGGGTACTGCTCCGGCATTCGCCTGGTGTTGATCGGAGAGACCATGGAAAACTAACGATCAGAGCAGCCGGCTGCTAGAATTCTCCTCCAGACAGTACACATTTTTGAAACATCGGGAACGTTCGTACGAGAATGTAATTGGTGTAATGGGTAAATGAAATGTTTGTGAGCCTAAGTACCCGAGTTTGAATCCCAGCGTTGGGAAACACTTTTGCGGATTCCAGTAGACTTATTTAATATTACCTGTTACAAAACTAATAAAATAAATTTACTACTGTTGCATCACTTTATTTCAATTTCTTTCGGTTTGTTTTCGCAACCCATAAGTTTTATTCTTGCAATCTCCACGACTTACTCCTCGCCACATCAGCCAGCTTCTTTCATGTCCATAAACTAGAGGCGCTTAAACACCACATACTCTTTCAAACTATTTCTTTCTTTGAAATTTTCGAAAATTCAAATTGTTCAACGAAAAAGAGACGTGAACCATCTTTTTAGTGTCTTCAGCTCTATCGGTGGAAAACATTTAAATAAAAAAGTTGGCTATATTTCTGAGGAAGAAACTATAAATTGTATGACTTCAAGCAGAAACTGCGCCAAAACTCTTCGTTAAAAAAATTGCGCCTTCTACTAGGTGTACGTTTTTAAGACACATTATATTCCAGAAAGAAATGTCTTTCACCAATATTGTACTAGTAGTGCTTTGCAGTTTTCAAAAATACGGAGAATTTGCCGAAAATGGGACTAACGCCAGTTTTTTTACACTGCTTTGCTACCTACGGGAAAAAATGTAAAGGAAATTTTTAAGGAAAGGAAAAAGGAATTTTAAAGGAAAAGTTTAGAGCTGTTATAGAGAAAATAATAGCATAGAAGTAGCCTATATTCACGTAATATTATACAAGTACTTCTTATATTTTCGAAAAAACTGTAACCACATTATTTTGAGATAAGTCTTTGAACATCAGATTTTATTAACGAGAAAATGTCTAAATTGAATATTGTAGATGTAGAGAGCCACCGAAAATATTTGACTTCTTGCAATTGTCGAATATTCAGACATTTAAATGAAAATGGAACCTTATTTTGTAACTACTAGCCAATATTATAATACTATATGAACCTGCAAAATTCTTTTCAAACAGCAAATTTTTTCTGCACTAATACTCAAACCCAGATCCTTCCAATTAACTCGCCGTGCGCATTATCTCTAAGCCATGGAACTGCTGCCTGTGACACTTCACTTCGGGCAAACGCTTAAAAATAAAATTGTCCTAACCCAATATTTCCAACACCCAATTTTCGAAAGTTCAGAGATACCAACGAAAATGAGACCCCCACCAGTTTGATATTTTTTTAACCGTGAAAAAAATACAAGAAAAAAATTGGAGCAGTTTTTGACGAAACGTTTTTTATAATTAGCATTAATTTCAACCAGAAATTACGTGAAATCTACACGTTAAAAAAATTATACATGACATCTTTTAGAGAGATGATTTTTTTTAGAACAGACTTTGTTTAATACAAAAATGTCTACCTTCAATTTTGTAGTTCTGAAATGTTAACGTTTTGCAATTTTCAAAAATAGGGAGTCTTTGCGGGAAATAAGACTAGCACTTTTTTAGCGACCTTTGATAGTCGACATAAGAGGAGAAAATCGAGTCCGTTCGGATCGATCGGGAAATATCAATTTAGGAGAAGTTCGGCTGATCGGTTTAGATGATAGCGTTGTCCACAGGCGGACAGACGGAGAGACGTATTGCAATTGATTTCTCAGTATCAAGAACAAAACATAGATTGTGACTACACAACTTGTTACAGTAAGTAACTTACTATATATAGGAGCAAAATTTATCCACTTTTAGTTTCCAGGGCTCGGCAATAATAGTTTTGAAAATTCGCCATTTTCCAGAGCACGATATCTCGTACAATTCTTTCTGTTCTTACGAAGTGCGAGGAAGTAAATATTGGAGTCATTTCTGGGAATATTTTGAAAATTTTGTGGCTTTATGAGAAGTATTCCCAAAAATCAAAATATATGTGTCAAATCCACAGAGCGTCGAGTTCATTTTATCGATCAGAGAATGTCAATTTCCGAGAAAGTAGTCTGAAAGGTTTAGGCACTCGTGCTTACCACAGACGGACGTACAGACGAAGATACATTGGCAGATGTTTTGCCGTTAATAAATTTTTCAGTGTCAAGGACCCACAAAACTTAGATTCTGACTACACAACGTGTTATAGTACGTAATTTACTATTTATAGGATTTAAGATATATACAGTTTATCGTTACCAGGACTAGGCAATAAGAGCTTTTCTATAAAAAATTCGGCGATTTACAATATACACGGAATTACAATATTTTTCTTTACTACTTGTATACACGTAGTAAGGCTAGAAAGTAAAAACATTACATCATATGAAAAAAATAACATTGAATATCTATTTAAGATGTCTTTCTTATTTCATGAATTTTTATTTAGCATATTAATGGAAAAAATGGGATGAATAAAAATTATGAACTCAAGTTTCTTCAGATTAAGGAATTTCTTAGAAGTAGTCGGCAATTGCATCTTAAATATGAGCAGCATATGATTTACTTAAATTTATCATTAAACGGTTTGTTGGTATAATTTCACCTTTTTATAGTGTCATTCTTTTAAGAACTCAGCCATTCCACTTCTGGTAGCTCATCTATGATTATCATACAACAAAATACTTCTCTTCTGCATTCATGGAGAATTTCTCATCACCAGAACGAGAAGAATGAAATAAATGTCAATGCATTTATTATACAATAATATTTTCTGTCTTTTTGACATTATGTGAATCACCAATGAGGTATAATTACATCTGTATTACAGAATCATGTTCTTTCTTGGTTATCCTACGTTCTGTTCATTTTCGTGTAAATTATTGTGACTAATTTTTAAAGTGGATCATAAAAGTAAGAGGCTCCGGAAGACGATAACATCAACATCAAAGGGGCGGAAATTCGGAGGAAAAATTAAGTGGTCTTACACAAACCTGATAATCAAGTAGACTCATCCCATCAAAAAGTTATTAGGTTTACGAATAACTTGTCTTCGTTCTCCAAAATCGCGAAGAAGAACAAAAGAAGGAGGAGAGGAAGAGGCCGAAAAGATACGAAGAAGAAGCTAAAGGCTTTTCTGATGAGGCAATGGCAAAGTGAGTCGTTCGACTATGAAGGAGAAGAAACAAGCGACTGTCCTACCTCGGCGGTTCCAACCTACCTTCTAAGGTTTTCCCGTGCCAGGTATCTCCCACTAGCGAAGTATCGGAAGGACAAGCTCTAAGTAAGCTGTAGTGCATGTTAGTTTTAGTGTGTGTAAGGGAGTGAGGATAGGACACGGACAAGGAAGGGAAAGGAAAGATCGCTGGCGGCCCGTGGCCCGTTTGTTAGGGTACTGCTCCGGCATTCGCCTGGTGTTGATCGGAGAAACCACGGGAAACTACTGATCAGAACAGCCGGCCACTAAAATTATCCTCCAGCCAGAGACAGAACTGGACCCAGTTACCGGGAGCGGCTCAGTGCATCAACTGATGTCACTGCAGTGCCTCTGGTAGGGAGGTGCTAGGTTCGAGTCCTGACAGCGGCAGGATTTTCGACACTAGCTTTCCAGCTAGGTCGAATTCAGTCGCTGTATGGAGGAGAATTCTAGCGGCCGGCTGCTGTGATCGGTAGTTTTCCGTGGTTTCTCCGATCAACACCAAAGGAATGCCGGAGCAGTACCCTAACAAACGGGCCACGGGCAGCGCGCAATCTTTCTTTCGTCTTCCTTGTCCTCTCTTTTCTCCTCTACACACACACTGACACTAACATGCACTACACTACCACATATTCCGAGAGACCGGTCGGGAGCTTAGAGTTTGTCCCGGCTGAAGCGGTGCCCCGCTGGAGGGAGAGTCCTGGTTATGGGGAAACCCCACTAACCGATAGTAGGTCGGCGCCGGATCTCGCCATCCATCGGAGGAAGATCACCGCCATCTACCGAGAACAAACATGCACTACCCTTACGGGACTAATGACCAAAGCAGTTGACGCGCCCGGAAACATGAAAAAATCAATCAATCAATCCTCCAGCCCGCAACAGAACTCGACCCAGCCATTCGGCTGGTGTCGAAAATCCTCCGTCGAGAGCTTGGGCCGCGGAGGGGGCGGCGCCCGAAGGGTTCGCGCGGGCGCCGAGCGCCGCCATGCAAGAAGCATGAGGCGGCGCTCGGCGCGACAGGTGAAGGCCGCCGCCCGGCCGCACGCGAGCGCGCTATCGACGGCCGGAGCGGTATTTTTACTCCCCCGCGCCACCGCGCCACCGCGCCACCGCGCCACCGCGCCAACCGCGCCGCTCGCTCGCTGGCGCAACCGCTCGTCACGTCCAGCGCCGCCGAACGCGCGAGCGCCGTCGGCACGCGCCCCGCACGCGACGCGTTAACACGCGCACGCCTCCCCACGCGACTCGCAGCGCTTCCAGGAATGTTATCGCCAGCATTCAAATTCATTAGGAGACGCACGTGCGAGCTGGAGATGCGCGAAAACATGTGATTGATTGATTTTTTCGTGTTTCCGGGCCCGTCAACTGCTTTGTTCATTAGTCCCTTTAGTGTAGTGCATGTTTGTTCTCGGGAGATGGCGGTGATCTTCCCCCGTGGGTGGCGAGATCCGGCGCCGACCTACCGTCGGCTAGTGGGGTTTCCCCCTAACCAGGACTCTCCCACCAGCGGAGCACCGCCCAGCCCCGGACAAGCTCTAAGCTCCCGACCGGTCTCCCGGAATATGTGGCAGTGTAGTGCATGTTAGTGAAAGTGTGTGTATAAGGGAAGAGGATAAGACAAGGAAGAGGATGGTAAGATCGTGCACGGTCCGTGGCCATTTTGTTAGGGTACTGCTCCGACATTCTTCTGGTGTTGATCGGAGAAACCACGGAAAACTACCGATCAGAGCAGCCGGCCGCTAGAATTCTCCTCCAGACAGCGACTGAATTCGACCTAGATACGATCATTGAAATTCATTTAGGAAACGCACGTGCGAGTTGGAATTGCGCGGGAACATGTGCTATACCGCAATGTTTCCATAGTAGACTCATATATACAGTTTTCGTCGGGTGGGTCAGTGCTTTGCTGAGGTAAATCTGCTGCAAACTGACCTGTAAGTGGGCGCCGGATCCCCCACTAAGTATGGGAGGAAAATCACCACCTGCAAGGGGCAAACATTCAATACAATAATGGTACTAATGACTATAGCAGTTAACTTGCCCAAAATCACTAAGCATTACATTTTTCGAATGATTAGTGATTCGGGTGGTGGCGTCCAATTTTCCGATTGAATGACACCGTAACAGCTGATACCTGCCACAGGCAGCTATGAATAAATCCAAATGTAATTAATGCTTTTTCAATTCTTTCATTATTTATGTATATGTTTATATTTACTGAATTATTACACAGTATAAACGGAAACATGTCTTCAGATTAGTCACCGTAATTTAAAAATGATATAAAAACGAAGCGGAGGCGAGTTGATATTTTGTTTGAAGTAATATAAAATAAAACTTGTAGTTCGTTTACCTATTCAAATAAAGTTATGTTACTAAGGAGTTGAAATTTCTAGTTTTCTAATGTTTGTGACCTCTCTTCGTTCGTACTTTTATTCATCATTATGAATAGTAAAAGGGTGGAGTAGGGATTCTGGAGTTCAAAAAAACAGATTATACTTCTCCTCCACACACGTCACATACAATTGTTTTTCTATTTTTACGAAATAAATTAAATCAAATGCAATAATAAGAAAAAAAGTTTTGTTTTCAATCTGGTGGATAATTTTGATCAAAGTTACTAATGTTATGTTAGTATAAACGTGAAAAAAATTAGGTTTTAACATCCGGAACAAATAGCGAACTGTTTCATTTCTCACACAACATTAACCATATTAATTGCCGATATTTACTGCTACAAGCAGCGGCAAATTTTATGACAATAAATACACGTCATCTGTATACATGATATCAGTTTTGACGGATTTGTTTAGTCATAATATCTTATATTACTTGCTACAGTTAAACGCATCTCCGAGATAATGAAATGAACTGTTCACATATGAGACCACTACTGTCTTTCTGAGAAAGGATATGTTTGTTCTCTGGTCTACAAACAGAAGTGGAAGACAGATATACTTCGTTTCATCGATCTACATGAATCCATTGCGAGCGTCTTTCAGTTGTTGAATAATTCATTAAAAGATCTCTATGTAAGTCTAGTCGCATTCATTTATATTACATGAAGAATAACAGGATTAAATCTGAAACCACGCTCTATGCGAGGTCTGAAAAGTTTGTTTGGGTACTCCTTTTAAAAAAACGTCTGGTTACAAAATCATATTCATATTTTTCAAGGTTGTTTTTTTTTCTCCTTTTAAAACTAGAGGTTTTGTAGCATCCTAGTAATCTTTTTGTATTGGCTGTGTAATTTTCAATATTTAAATAATTCCAAGATGATGTGAAATCCATGGAAAATCATCAGCATATTTTGTATATACATTAAAATATATTTATTTCAAGGTCAATTTCATTTGTCTTATAGGAAGAACTCTTTGACATGAAAATGCCCTTTTCTTGCTCGAGTGTATGTTCGAGCCTGGATTCTATTATCAGAAGCAATAAAGACGCACGATCATGACATACTGTTCATGTTTCAACTGTTAAGTTATTAGGACATTAATCTAGATATAAGTAAAAAAGTCAAGAAAAAGAAAAAAAGAAAACATTTCTGGTACCAAATCATATCGTACTTAGTTGTCTAAACTGATGCTTTAGCATTGTTTGATGAGTGTTCCAAGGGAGGTTAAGACAAAAATGGCTCTAATTATTCTGGAAGTAGACAGACGGTGAATAAGAGGAGGAAGAAGAAGAGAAAAAATCAACTAAATTATTAATCAACTAATAAATTCTGAATCAAAATAATCCTTCTTTATTTCTTTAAATACATCGAGTTTTCCTCTTTTGTAACTCCTGGAACAAAATATTTCTTCACGAGATTTTCTCGCTCTTTAATATGGAAAGATGATTATGTTCATAAAAGTGGAATTCAAAACTACAGAAGAGAGTTGTTGTTTATTACGTTGCAAAAAGATATGTCAAACTTATTCAGGATTACAGTAACATGCTCACAAAAAATGAAACTGACAATTTGTTTTTCAGATTGTCGAATATCGTTAGAAATACCCACTTGCTACTAAATATTAATTGCTATTAAAAAATGAATATTTTTGTATTTTTTATGTAATTTCAGAAATTATTGAATAAACTCTTAAATAATTTCATTTAGAATGTTGTTACGAAATGAAAATATAAATTTGTTCGAGTTGTATGAACTGAAGAAAAGAGACATTTGAGGAATATTTTAAAAAAAAATATTTATTTTCTTTTGGATAGAACAATACAAAGGTCAGTGTTAATACACTCTACATTTGTTATAGTTGCTTATATCTACTTACAATTAACTTCCTATAATCTTACAAATAATCTTAAAATAGAACTTACATTACGACTAGGGTTGTAGAGGTATCTTTGTGCAATATTTCTACTTTGGATCGGGATCTGAGAATTTATTTATGAATGTATGGAAAGGAAATTTATTTTTATTGCGGGTTCTGTGAGTTGGGTTATGGCAGAGTCTTAGCGGTGTTAGTTTGCATTTTGAGGGATGAAGCGTCAGTTACCATGGACGCAAGTTTGTTAGAGGGAAACTGGATAGAGTTTGCTATTGAAAGGACGCCTGAATGTAGGCCAGGGATATTAACTTGACATTCTAGTATTACAACCCAAGTAGTAGCGACTTCAGGGTATTGAAAGTTTGGCAAAATCTTGGAGAAGGTACGTCAGCAAATGAATCTGCGGTTCTCAATTAAGGAACAAGATATCAGCGAAAAGTAGGATATACTACGAAGAAGGTAACATTTGCTGATTGATTCTGGTTACACTAATTCACGAATACTATATTTGATGTGTTTTACTGAAAGTGTTAAAATTACCTCAAGAGACCGGGAGCGGTAGCTCAGTGCATCAACTGATGTTACTGCAATGCCTCTGACCGGGAAGTCCTAGGTTCGACACTAGCTTTTCAGCTAGGTTGAATTCAGTCGCTGTGTGGAGGAGAATTCTAGCGGTCGGCTGCTCTGATCGGTAGTTTTCCGTGGTTTCTCCGATCAGCACCAGGCGAATGCCGGAGCTGTACCCTAACAAACGGGCCATGGACCGCGCGCGATCTTTCCTTCCTCTTCCTTGTCCTCTCCTCTCCCCCTTACACACACACACTTACACTAACATGCACTACACTAGCACATATTCCGGGAGACCGGTCGGGAGCTTAGAGCTTGTCCCGGTTGGGGCGATGCCACGCTGGTGGGAGAGTCCTGGTTAGGGGGAAACCCCAGAAGCCGACGGTAGGTCGTCGCCGGATCTCGCCATCCAGCGGGGAAGATCACAGCTATCTCCCGAGAACGAACATGCACTACACTAACGGGACTAATGACCAAAGCAGTAGACGCGCCCGGAAACACGAAAAAATCAATTAATCAATCAAACCTCAAGAGAGTTGCCTACGGACAGCGACGTTTGTGAATGTCCAAACAGCTGTAGCTGAATTTATTGGCGATCAAAAGATTCCAATTCTTATGTGCAGACGCTGTTGCGAGAATATTGAACATCCAGTAGATTCGTAACAAATGTTTTTAAGAAATTGATGGGGTTGTCTGAATGTGTCACAAAAATTGACGAAAAAGGAAATGTTCTCGGTAGAGAATAGTTAACCGATTTTTAATGGAATGATTTGTTGCTAATACTATCGCCTACGCTCGCCCGTCCCGCACCCTGCCTCCGGTTCGGGAATATTTTAACCCGTCATCTGAGTTGTTAGTAAGGATAAAAGTTGCATGTAAAATAATTATATGATAAATAGCAAATGATATTTCTGCTCCTTCTCCTTCTCCTTCTCCTTCTCCTTCTCCTTCTCCTTCTCCTTCTCCTTCTCCTTCTCCTTCTCCTTCTCCTTCTCCTTCTCCTTCTCCTCCTTCTCCTTCTCCTTCTCCTTCTCCTTCTCCTTCTCCTTCTCCTTCTCCTTCTCCTTCTCCTTCTCCTTCTCCTTCTCCTTCTCCTTCTCCTTCTGCTTCTCCTTCTCCTTCTCCTTCTCCTTCTCCTTCTCCTTCTCCTTCTCCTTCTCCTTCTCCTTCTCCTTCTCCTTCTCCTTCTCCTTCTCCTTCTCCTTCTCCTTCTCCTTCTCCTTCTCCTTCTCCTTCTCCTTCTCCTTCAACATTAAGGATTAGGTCTGAAGGCCTGTTCCGTCCTCTTCAACGTTGATATCGTCAATCCACCGAGTCTTTGGTCATCCAACTCTTCTTCTGCCAGCACGTACACAATTTGTCTCACGTTTTACTAGTTCATTGCTGTTTGTTTACGGACCTTAAAAAAACCTGTAACGGTATTGTTAATACCCTCGGGGGCCTTTCTGATTCTTTATGCCCTCGGGCCTTTTGAATACCTAGTTGCCCGCTCTAATACCAACACAACACATACATTTTTATGAATTCGATTTATTAAAGTTGCAATGCAAGGAAATACAATAAATAAGTATTGTAATGCTCAAATAAGTAAAATAATCATTATAAAGCTTATTTTTTAATTGAAGTGAAAATTGCAATTTTGGCATGTTCCCGTAAATTTATAATTGCCACTAGGCACGCATATTTCACTGTTACTTGTTCCCTTTTTTAGACATGCTTCTTGAAAATCTGTACTACTCATAGTAAGAAGATTTATAAGGCACAATGGCCAACATCCCCGAAAAGTTCCTTTTTGATGCTATGAAATATTCTAAATAAGTTTTCGCAATAGAGGCAAGTAACCTAAAAGTACCGTTTCATCAGCGCAATTCATACTGTTATTAACACTAATATAACTCTCAAATACACCATAAACATATTCATATATTTCTCGAGATTTTACTGGAAACCACTGTCCGTAGCTTTGTTAGCTTTTGCGAGAATTTCAGCTGAACTTCACAATAATCTTTCATTTTGTACGAACAAATCAGTCCAACAACGATTATGCAATAATAATTACACACACACATATCTTGTTTTATTTATCTGACGTCATATTGACAAATGACGATTGCAATGCATCTTTTCACTTAGACATAAGAAAACATATAATATTTAGAATTCTCGTTTGATTCAGCAACGAACGAGTAAACCATAAAGTTCTGTATGCACCACGGGTGTTTCTAGATGTTTTTGCTCCTCAGGCGACTTCCAACCCCTCGGGCCAGAGGCCCTCGGGTTTAGAAGTCGTCCTAGGGGCAAAAACACATACTTAACGTCCTAGATCCATAAATAATTTGTTTAGGGAGTCTGGTGTCGACCATCCTTACAATATGGGCGAACCATGTTGTTTCTGTTTTTCGATTCTTACTTGGAGGTTACAAATATTTATATCTAGTTGTATATCCACATTTTCCTTATGATCTAATAAAGTATACCTAGCGACACTTTTCAGGAACTTTGTTTCGCTAGTTTGAATGTTTCTTTTTGAGGATCTATTTAACGTCCAATTTTCGCATCCATAGGTTAATATTGGGACGGCAAGCGTTTTATAAAATTTTAACTGAGTGTCTCTTCAAGTTTTATTTTTTATGTTATTCTTATTGTTCCACACATTATATGGAACCTACTCAGATTTGATTTTCATGAGATTTAATAAATTTCATTTGCTATGAGTGACACAACTTCAAATTAGTAAGAGTTTCAGATACCGAAAAAGATCTCGCAAAAGAGATGGAAATGCCTATCGTGAAATGGAATTTTTTACTTGACTGGAATCATCGCCTACTATTTATTGTATTCTTTCAGTGACCCTTGAATTTTTTTAAAAATTATTATATTTCCAAATTCTATCCTTACTAACTCACTTACTATCTTATAATTATTATAAAATTTCATAACCGTTGTCAACAATACTAGAAAGTATTTGGTTTTGTAACAACACAAGTTCTTAGTTTTATTTTCGCCTTTGGTTAATGAAAGTAAATAGCGTCTATTTCTAACTATTTTACATTACACATTCTCCATTATTTTGCTTTTAATAATTGACCCATGAAATGCCAATATTTTCCGTATGATTTTTACCGTTGAAACTTCTCTGAAGGACACGTAACTCGATTCGTACATAAGAGAATAATGCAGTTGCGGACTCTTTAAATCTGATATCAGTAAAACATGAAACCTTCCGCATGGCCACACGACTCCTGTGCCCTTGAAGCACGCTTCTCTTCTTTCTGATGCACTTTTCACGCAAGAAAAGCAACACAAAGCAGATTAACTTCTTCTTATATTCACAGATTGATTCATTTGTGTTACATATTTATAAATTAGAAACGTTTGATTAACAAACGTTTCTTTAAGAAAGACAAAGGATTATTATTTGGATGAGACAGGAATTTGTGTTTAGGTGTTTAAATCATCTCTGTTTCGAAAGAGCGTTTTATGAGATTATCCAAATTCGGAAGTACTGTTTAAAATTATTATTAGTACAAATTTACTGAAGTAGATATCTGACTCCTACTAAAAAGACTAAGAAACAATAAAACAACAGAAGGTTGATAGAACTAAAGAAATGGATGCGAGAGGGTCAGGAATGATGAGAAGGAAAACCGAAGAAAATATAACTGTTATGGATCTGGAGGTCACGCTGTGAGTACGATTTGGGCAATGCAGAGGTTGCACAGATGCGTTATCTGAGGAGAGCGAATAAATTACCCGTGTAATTTCTTGAATTATACAGGAATGAATGAAACATGAATTACATATAATTTCATGAATAATCGTATGAAGCGAAGTTTGGAGACGGGTGTGAAGCGCGAATTTGCTTTGAAGGAACAAGAGAGGAGACGGGTTAAAAAGAGGACGAGGAAATCAGGGGGAAAGGAAGGCATGGGAGATGCAGAGATGACAATGAAGTTGCAAATGCGAGAAAAATTGATACCGTGAGTAAGGAAAGGGAAATATCCAAAGAGGAGGACGAAGCTTCTTGAAGCAAACTGTAAAGTCATTGTGATGGGGGAATAAACACACAAAGCAATTGGTGGGAGACCACTACAGTCGTAAAGTCGTAAAAGTCGTTCAGTGCTGCTATATTCGCCCACTATCAAAATCGTGTGAGTGAAGAGGGAAGGGCACGGGCAGGCAACGTAAGCTGCAGTTGGGAGCTACTGAATCTTCACGAGCTGAGGCGGAAGCGGTGGCGTCGAGTGAGGAGGCCAAAGGGGATGGACGCAGCTGCAGGGCGGACGGTGGAGAGGGCGGTCCGCGGCGGGCGGAGAGGGGAGGAGACGGAGGGTCCGCTCCACAAGGGCGGCGAGGACGGAAGTGGAGCGGGGACAAAGGGGGGACGGGGACGTCAGAGGGGCGGGGACGTTGGAGGGGTGGGGACGTCGGAGGGGCGGGCAAGTCGGAGGGGCGGGCAAGTCGGAGGGGTGGGCACGTCGGATGGGCGGGCACGTCAGATGGGTGGGGACGTCGGATAAGCGGGGACGTCGGATGGGCGGGGACGTCAGATGGGCGGGGACGTTGGATGGGCGGGGACGTCGGATGGGCGGGGACGTCGAATGGGGGGACGTCGGAGGAGCGGGGACGTTGGAGGGGTGGGGACGGAGGAAGGGCGGGGACGGAGGAGGGGCGTAGGACTTCGGAGAGGCGGAGACGTCGGAGGGGCGGGGACGCCGGAGGGGCGGGGACGCCGGAGGGGCGTGGACGGAGAAGGGGCTGGGACGGGGAAGTGGCGGGGACGGAGAAGGAGCGGGGACGGAGAAGGGGCGGGGACGTCGGATGAGCGGGGATGTCGGAGGGGCGGGCATGTCGGTGGGGCGGGCACGTCGGAAGGGCGGGGAAGTCGGAGGGACGGGGACGGAGGAGGGACGGGGATGTAGGAGGGGTGGGGACGACGAAAGGGAGGGGACAGAGCAGGGGAGGGGACGGTGGAGGGGAGGGGCGGTGGAGTGGAGGGGCGGTGGAGTGGAGGGGCGGTGGAGTGGAGGGGCGGTGAAGTGGAGGGAACGGCCGAAAGGCGGGGACATCGGAGGGGCGGGGGGGAGCCCGGTCGACAGCGATGGCTCGTACGTAAAGGGCCGGGTCCGCAGCCGTCGCCGCGGGCGAGGGCGTGGCGGGGGCGGTAGGCGTTGGGCGGCGAGGGATCGGACGCGAAGGGCCCGCATCCGCAGCCGCGCCGGGGGGCGGGTTCGGAGGCGGGGGCGTGGGCGGGCGGGTGACAGCCGGCCGCCGTTCGATACCCAGAGGCGCAGCGCCGCAGCAGCGGGGGGGGGGCTATCGAGCGGCGGCGGCGGTGGCTGCACTCGGACGTTGACGTAACTCCGAAATGAGGCAATCTGCGCGCGCCCCGCCCCTCCCCTCCCCTCCCCCTCCCGCACGCACGCACCTCGCACTTCCGGTGCAGAGGATGCTCTGCGGGCGGCGGAGGGGAAGCCCATCTGGAGGCGGGTGGACCGGTCTGGGGTTCGATGCAGTAGAGACTGCCCGTTCCACGCCTACTGCAGGCATCTGGTCGTCATGTGGAATAGCTGGCCTCTGCAAACCGCATTCCAGTAATCGTTGAGGTACTACGTACAATTGCCACAGTGTAATATGATGCTTTACATGAAATTAGTACTTTTATTTGCTGAAATGGGGTACTTATACACTCGCGTTTGCTGGTTATGACTGACTTTTACTCACTGTAATAGCTATAACGCTCGTGGAAGGGTTATTACAAAATGATTAATTGTTGTAAATGTTATTTTGTGTTTTCATACATGGTAATTAGTTTTGATAGTCGTTTCTTTAATATACAGTTTAAACACTTATTACTAGCAGCAATATAAAAAAACACAATCTGTAGTTTTCAGATTCTTACACTAGAAACATCTAAAATGCGAAGTAATATTTGTACGAACAATGTTTCATGCGCGCAATAGATAACTGAGGTTTTTTGAGGATAAGAAACGAAATATTGCCCAATTCCAAGGCGATAAATGCTCGAATATTCGAATTTAGATCTAATCATTCAATGATATGAATTCAATGAAGTCAATTCAGTGGTCCGTCGACATTATGCGCTGCCCTTGAGCACTTGATTGAATGAATTGAGCACCTTGATGCACCTGATGAGAATCTACCTGTCTCTCATAGAAACAGGCGTTTTTATTTAAAGTTCTTTTCTTTGACACCATTATTCTTCGACAAAAATGCCGCTAGATAACGAAAAAATATTATTAATCAAGAACATTTTTATCAGATCGCGTGGGAACCTTTCGACCACTCAGAACTGGTGTGAACAGCACACACATCATTCATCCTACCATATCTCACTTTTTGTGAACATGTGACAACGTGACACGGTCTAATGGCAACGCGGCTGGGACTCATTAACTCTGGATGGGGGGTAAAGTGCAGCAAAACGTTCCAGTTAACTTTCTTATAGTACACGGAAGTTTGGAACAATTTGCTAAGTAAGGAGGAAGTAAAGTATGATTACGTCCTCTAAAAAATGTCAGAAAATGTAAATTTCAAATGAATTACGTCTGGACTCTAACTGCATTTAGATGATCAAGATATTAGTGTATTTATCAAACACAATAATTTAATGTTCAATTATAACTACTCCTGGACTTGATATAAGCTTGTCCTTTTATCAACCTGGGCTTATGATTGTATTTCTATTCTTATTAATATATGTATAATGCTACTTTTAAGAAAATGTGACATGCACTTCCCATACGTGTAATTTTCAGCTACCTATTTATTATTTTCGATCTTCAATGAAAAAAGTTAATTCAGCCTTTTCAAACGAACTTTTATATTAATTAATATTCAAAGTCCAAATGAACATGTGTCACTGAAGCAAAAGGTTCTCAGACATTTACATTTAATTCATTGTCGCCTCTTTTCAATTGCTCGATGTGTTTTTATTTTACAAGTTCAATGATATTTAAAAAATATATTTTTCATTACATTACGAACATTTTTCTAATAAATGCAATAGGAATATACTACGATTGCTAATGTACCTTTCTGTAATGGGGCATTCGATCTGATTTAAGAAATTATATTGTTCGAAAACAGGCTTCAATGAAGGTGCCAACAATATTAATATCTTTGTTTTACAAGAACAATATGTATTGCTTACAATAATAATATTTATGATGTACCTGTAATAATTCTGCGTGAATGAAATTGAATTAAATACTGAATGCTGGGTGTCCAAACGTCTGTAAGGACTAGAATAAGAATGGTTAGATGTATGGCAGGACGTATTACAGAATACAAAGCCAAAGAAGGTAAAATCAATACAAGGAAGACAATACTTTCATTCATAATAATTTCATTCTAAATGTAAGGACTAGAAGAAGGATGAATAGATGTATTACAGGACATATTACAGAATACAAAGCCGGAGATTGTAAAATCAATACAAGGAGGATCTCTAACCAGGAAAGGGCGACTATCGATTCTTCCTTGCGTTACAAAGAGGAAAGGAATGACATCTCAGACACAAATGTATTTCTCATTTATATCACGTTTCAGAGTTTGGAAATGTATGTTTTCTGTGCGATTTTACTTATCTACACTTTCTTTCTTTTAATCTAAGTAAGGGCTTAAAAAATAAATCTCTCAAGACTAAAGACATACGTTGCTCAAGATCATAATCCCTCAAGACTGAAGACATAACAACCTCCGTAATACCGCGTATTCAGCTATTTCTGCGCCTATTGATAATCTTAAAGAAGTCATTCTTCAAGCCGAAGCGGTCGTAAATAATGTTTTGCGTGACGTTAACATGAGTGTCGTTTCATGAGCAAGAAAATGTTTGGAAGCAACATATTCAGCAGATTCTGAAATATTTCATTTCTTTGTCAATGAAACTATTTATTAGCAGAAGTTGTTTGTCTTCTACCTGTTCCTCATAAATATACTTTTCCTACACCGAGGTCTTGATGCAACTGCCAGAAAGTGCTGCCCTTATTTTATTCTTTGGGAAATATAGAGGCTCGTTGGATGTGCGACAAACGATTGAATGTAATTAGCTCTGTGTTATCGAATGTAAATTAACAAACAAATATGTAAACAAAAATTAAAAAATGCTAGAAAATTTAATTTCTATAAATTTTAATAATAAATGTGAAAAAAAACAATTTAAGTGTTTATAAATAATAAAATATATACTTATGAAATCAATTTATATTGTGCAAAATGAAATATATAGTTCACTATTGTTTGCTTAAATTGATTTTTAAAAGACTCACATGAATATTTTATTGCAATACTGAAATAAATTGCTTTGATCTTTCAAAATAACACTTGTTGAAAGCGAGTACTCGAACACTACAGTAATCCGGCGTCGCTCTGCAATTTATTCTTCACAATCTTTTACGCAGAAGCTGAAATAATTCTATGATCGGTATAAAATGCAAGTAGTTTTATTTGCATACCAGGCATTACCGCAGGCACATCCACGCCTCGCCTTCCAAGTATCCACACCCTCGCCTCCCCATTCACCTGGAGATACCTGGTTGAGGAAAAACCCTGTACACCGACGGTAGGTCGGTGCCGGACTTTGCCATACAGCGGGGGAAGAACATCGCTTCCTCCCGAGCAAAAACACGCAGCACACTTACGTAACTAATGACCATAGTAGATGACGCGCCCGGAATCATTAACAATCTCTCCGCATACCCTATACTTCGTGTATTCCCACATAACGTCTGATGCAAGGGCTACCTGGCTTAATGGTCATTTTTCTGTGACCCCTCAATCAGGTTTGATTTCTTGTTTTAGTTGAGTACCAGACTTGTAAACATATATTGTATTGGCATTTATGGAATATAAAACTTAGTGTATGTGTATATGCAATACATTTTACCTGATACCTCCACTGACCCGTACTTCAGGGAGAATTATTGCACTATTCTGATAATGAAAATACTATTTTGCCTCCTCTTACACCAGGTATCACATACACCAAATTCCGGGCTTCTAAATGTTTCGTCGTACTATTATACTATCGACGTGTTTTGGCAACAGGTTCTCCATGCTTGCTTTGTTCACAAAATGTAATAAAATACGGAGCGATTTTTCTGAAAATGAGCGTGAAAGATGGTTGCAAAGCCGAGGGCGAGCTCTCCTTGGATTCGCAAATAATTCCGGTGGATGGGAAGTGGAGAGGGGTACGCGTGCTATACGCACAAAAGAAAGTGATCTCGGTGCGTTGCCCGGAGGACCAAGCTGCGAAAAAGCTGCACAGGGCCGGGCTGACCCGCACGACATCTGCAGGGCAGCTCCCACAACACTGCAGCATCACACGCGCATTGTTCGCAATTGTTAGTTTCCTCCGAGTGCTCGCGCAAACAATAGGAGACTCATGAGGAGTCCTAGATTGAACAGGAGGACAGTGTTTGCCGTTGTGTAACCACACCCATAATCAACCCATGTTTTTACTTTTTCGCTACCACTTACGCAGAAGAGAGAAAGTTGTGTAATGCTGTGCGAAAAAAGGGCGAATTTTCGGCAGAAGAACTCTTATTACAGGGCCCTGGTAACGAACATGTGGATGAAACCAGTTGCTAAATTTACAGAAAAATTCTCTAACACGTGGTGTAACCAGCATGTTTGCTTCGTGGGTAGTTGATACCGACAAATCTATTGACGGCGTCCGTCTGTCCGTCCCTCTGTGAACCACACTAACGGCTAAATTGTTCACCCTATTTTCTTTAAAATTGACATTCCAAAATTGATTTGGATGATGTCGCAGACTCTTGAATTTGAAACCGATATTTTAATTTTGAGGGCTATTTACATGAAGCCCCCGAGCATATTCAAAATTTTCAAAACGATGACTCCATCGATTTTGATTAAATTTTGTTGTTGGATAGTGAGAAGGACGATGTGGGTCTCATGTTCGTTGAAAACCCTAATTTTTCGAAAATTGTAAAAATTCAATTCTTTTTCGGCGACTTCCTACAACTACAATTATGAAGATAGAGATTTTTTCCTTACTGAAATATGTTCCTTAAAGATAGATTTGAAAATAAGGTTATGTACAATTTTTCAAAAACTTGAGTATTTTTCGAGTAATTTTGCATGAAAATACGAGAGAGAAAGTACGTGCTGTTTTAGTTCTAATTTGTATTATATTTTAAAAATACTCCCTTTTTAATTCATTTCTGTATAGAGTTAACAATGGGATAATAATTGCGCAGAAGTTAGATATGCTGTTTATTAAAATATTAATTGTCTTTAACATGAAATAATCTAAATACTAATGTGACATCTTGACATACCTGGAAATAGTTTTTTCAACTTGCAATCTATAATTTTTACCACTTTTAACGATATGCACTGCATTGATTTCTTCGGTAGAAATCAATTCAATTACACTAGTATTTTTTGTGTATAAATTTCAACCCCCTGTGCTTACGGGTGCTTGTTTTTTGCCAACATGTGAATTACGTTTCTTATTTTGTATCAGGTAAGTCCAGAAACGCAAGTGGAAAGACCAATTCTAAGGACAAAAACACTTTAAATTCGACGCCAAGGATCAGGCCACGTAAGTCAACATTTTTGTACAGTGTTACGTACCTATCACAAAATAATTTACATTGTATAAATCTTGCGTTGGATATATCGTAGCATCTGTGTGCCACTTTTTCCCCAGATTGATATAGCAATTTACCTATGTACTATTAATTTGAAAACGTATATATCATGCAGAAAATATATATAGGAACGTGTGTATGAAACAGAGCAATTATAAAATATTTACTAGAAAAAGTACTTGAAACAAAAATTTATTGTAATATCTTTTTTGTGATTGTTGATCTGTCATGACAAGTCAAAGGTAAAACGAAATGATTCGCGTCGTTAAAGAGCTCTGTTGACTGCACTTTCCGGCACCATGAGCTTGAGAAATGTTATTTTTGCCGACCATCGATTGATCTCAGTCCGCACGATGGTTACAAAAAAGGTCACCTTTTGGAAACTTTTAAATTCACCGTAGTAAAATTCTTTAGAAAGGCCGCAGACAGAACTTTCTCAAAATGGTCCGTTCAATTGAGAGATAATTGCAATGTAACAAGTGCAAAGGTTATCTCTTTTCAAAGACGCAGGAGAGGAACGGGAGGAAAATTACGGTGGTGCATTTAACGCAAGGCAGAAAGTAACAAAGAAGGAAATTCAATGGATTGTAGAGCAGCCGGAAGGATACAGTGATTTTTCACGGGTACACTATACGTAGGAGTATTCGTATTCCATTTGAAAGATAAAGAAGCCATTGTCTTTTGCCTTCGGATTTAAACTAAGGGATGTAATAAACCTTGCAAAAGAATCAAAGACTTGATATATGACGGGGTTGCTTAACCCATTAATACAAGATGCCGCTTTTATTAGGAAATAATGTTATGTGAAAGCAAAGAAGATTTAGAAATCAGAAATATTGTTATTTTTGGTGATAAATACCAAAACAAATAATACAACAGGTCACCAAGCATTTTGTGCAATATGTTCTAGGTTGGCTGGACCATTACTCGAATACCAGATCTCCTCTGCTTGTCGTGCATGCAATTCGAGTATTTGCAGGTCGAAGTATACATCTGATAGTATGCTGACTTGACTAGAAGGCTGCACAATAGGTCGTGTCTTAAAATGCGTTTATTTATTTGCCATTTTAAGTACACAATTGTCACAGCAAGTCTGAAACAAAGATCACAAACTTCCTTCCCGTGAGAATTCCGGTACAAGATACAGAGTCTTCAACAATAATCCTTATGAAAAAGGGCTAATATTATTTCTTTCCTCTCAGCCCTATGGCATACTTGCCCGTTAGCCAGTCGTGGTGATGAACTACTCCTATTTTGGCATTGTACATTTTACTTGTAACTGCCTGATTGTCATTCAACTTGTTAGTTTTGGGCTCACTCCAAATTTGTACCAATTGTAACAGATCTATTATCATTCCATCGAACAAATAGAATTGTCATGTTAATTTTGACATCCTCGTAGTCGTAAAATTCTCTGTGCT
>BLKR01006894.1:0-47981 GCA_011170035.1 Teleogryllus occipitalis | reverse complement strand
TTTTTACATCACTACCAATGCGTGAACTATTTTTTATTTCATCGCAAAATATCAAAAAATACTAATACAGCCTTACCAATCCGTTTGAATTCATGTAATTCTGCAATTACAAAGTTAATTGTGAATTAACTTAAATTAATTAAGTAATTTAAATTAATTAAATTAAGTTTAAAAAATTAAAGACTATTGAAATATTTTATTGAAGTTTCTCAAGAAAATGTTTCAGTCTATCAGAACGGAGATGGGGAGGTACGCTTTCTCTAGTTGTAAATTGGGAGTCAGAAAATAAACGGACGCAGAATATTGCCTGGGAAGTGGGAAAATGAATATTACGCAACACTGTCGCTTAATGTCATCATTTGACGACTTTCCTGCTATCGAAACATCAAAATATTTTAGAAGATAACATTATTATTCAGCTTCATTTGTTAGCATAAACTACCCGATAAATGGATTAAGACGTACTCTTTTCGTTGGGACTCATCAGGGCTCTAACTTATCGCACGGTAAAGAAGTTATTTCGCTCAATGAAAGTAAGTTAAAATTAATAGTTTTTTTACGAACGTTACACCAGAGTGTTTCTATCACCAAATAATTGTAATATCAAAAAACTATTACCATGCATGCCACCATTAGTTTTTAATTAATCAAAATTTCGAAAAAACTTACTGCTAGCACTTCGGTTAGAACATTATAATATGTAATTTCAGTACATTGTCCATAATTGTTACACTACGCAAAATTGTGTGGAGTGGATAATTAACGTCAGAAAATAACTCCAGTTACTTGTATTGATATACAGGACAGTTTGGTTAACTGGGCCAGATATGCTTTTTATTTATTTTTTTGCATTTGTTCATCTTAAGTTAGCCAAACTTATTATATAATAATATGAAGTTAATATAAGAAACAGTAATACAAATTATTAATTTTCAAGTTTTAGCAAATTTCGTGGGATGCAGAAACGTAGACGAAAAAATGATTCACTTAACTGCAGTATGGGATTAACTGATGGTGAAGTGAATTATTAAGAGCATGCTGAATACAGTTATACGAGTATATTATAAATAGAGAGACAGATTTTAATGAAATATCATGTTTACTTTCTTGCATACCTACGTATATACGGAGTAATATACGTAATGTAGAGAAAGTTATGTAATGCTGCGTGAAAAAACGGTGGATTTTCGACAGAAAAAAATTCATTGCCGGATCCTGATAACGAAAAAGTGGATAAATGCAGTTGCTTAATTAAGAGAAAAAAGTCCTCTAATATGTGATGTAGCCAGAATTCCTATTTTGTTGGTCTTTGATACCGAAAACTCAATTTCAAGCGAAACGCCCGCCGTCTGTCCGTCTGTGAACACTACTAGCCCTTAAACCATGCGTAGGATTTTTTTCAAATTGAAGAAAAATCTATCTATCTGTAGTTGAAGCTTTGAAATTTTGAAAACCATTCTTTAAAACTTGGGGGTTTTTAGATCAAGCCCCACGGACATCCTCGAAATTTTCTCAAAAGTTTTGTTCAAAATTTCTTCTTCTTCTTCTGCACTTCATGGATTAGGCTTGAGCCTGTTCCGTCTTCACAAGTTTTCCTTCCATCGTTTTTTGGGTCTGCCCACGTCTCTTCGTCCATACGGTTGATACAGTAATGCTAATTTAGGTAGTCTTGTATTATCCATCCTTTGTGTATGTTCATACCAGTTGTTTCGGTATTTGGTTATTTTACTTCCAATTTCTTCGGCATGTAGTTTTTCCCTAATCTTCTCGTTACGAATATGATCTTCTTTCGTGCAGCCTAGCGTTCTTCTTAGAAACTTCATTTCAGTGGCCTGTATTCTACTTAAAATTCTTTTTGTTATTACCCAACTTTCGCTGCCATACAGAAGAGTTGGAAGAGCCATAGTCTTATAAAACTTTATTCTTGTATCTTGCCTTGTCTTATTTTTTAATGTATTATGTATAGTACCACAAACTCTTTGGAACCTTGCCAATTTAATGTTGATGTCTTTGCTGGTATCTGGATCGACTTGACAACCTAAGTAGCTGAAACTGGAGACTTGCTCTAAAATTGTTTTATCCAAAATAATTTTGGATCGTATCAGATGTTTTCCCCAAAATGCCATCACCTTTGTTTTTTGTTTTGAAATTTCAACATCGTATTTTTTACATAAATGATTTAAGTGAAATAATGAATACTGTAAATCATCTTCTGTTTCCTGGAATATTAAAGCGTCGTCTGCATAGAGTAAAATATTCAAAATATTTTCTTTTGCTAGCTTAATACCTTTATAAATAATTTGCTTCCAATTTTGGATAATGTCATCAATATAAATATTAAAAAGTGTTGGTGAGACTGGACATCCTTTTCGCACTCCTCTGTTTATCAATATTTTATCAGTTTCATTTATTCCTACTTTTATTACAATAGTAGAGTTTTTGTACAAGCTCTTTATTGCTTCTATCAACTTTTGAGGATAGCCATTAATTTCCATTATAGACCAGAGTTTCACTCTATTTACGTTATCGAAGGCTTTTACAAAATCTATGAATGCTATGTGTGTCTGTTGATTGAATTGCTTTCTTTTTTCTATTATTTGTTGAAGTATGAAGATATTGTCTGTACTCGATCTCCCTTTTCTAAACCCATTTTGTTCTTCGCCAATGAGAGTTTCTGAGATACATTTTAGCATCTTATTTAATATTCTAGCGTACAATTTGTATACTGAATTTAGAATACTGATTCCTCTGTAATTCTTACAATCTTTGCGATCACCTTTCTTGAATATGGATATTACTTTCGCTGTTTTCCAAGATTCTGGTATTTTAATAGTTTGCCAACAATAATTCAGGATGTGTTGCAGTCGCCAGTGGAGCATCATCCCACCATACTTTAATAGCTCTGCATTTATGTTGTCTGTTCCCGTTGCTTTCCTATTTTTCAGTTCTTTCAAAGCCTCTTGGATCTCGTTTATCGTTATGGGATCGACTTCACTGCATATTGCTTCACATTTTTCTTCTTGAGTTTCATTTTCGTTATACCAGAGGTTTTTATAGTGCGTAATCCATTCTGTCTTATCAATTACATCTATTCTCACTGTTTCCTTTTCATCTTTGTTCAAATGTTTAAGAATCTTATAGGCAAAATTTTGTCTTCCGTGTATATCATTTTCAATTTGGCTTATAAATGTATCCCACGCTTGTTGTTGAGCTTGTCGAATACCTGTTTTTGCTAAATTACGTTTCTCCTTGTATATTTTTTTACTCTCCTCAGTATTTTGTTGTAGGTGCTGAAGATAAGCTGTTTGCTTGTTTTTTACTAGGTTTTCAATCTCGCTGTTCCAAATTTTCAGACCCTTTTTACTCCTTATTTTCTTCTTTCTGCCTATAGCTTCTCTTGCCGCATTTTCAATGCAGTTTTGCACATTATTCCATTCTTTCTCAATATCGTTCTCAGTTGGTGTTTCTAATAAGTATTTCTGCAATCTAGTTTGGTACAGCATTTTATACTTTCTTCTTGCAGAAGATGTACTTTGTATACTTCTTCTAAATTACTTTTCTGTCGTCTTGTAGTCCTCCATCTTTTCCAGAGATTGAACTTACTAATTAATATAAAGTGATCAGATCCTATATCACATCCTCGATAAACTTGCACATCTTTTATTTGTGATTTCAATTTCTCATTTATTAGGAAATAATCAATTATTGACTTATATCCTCTTGCGCACCAAGTATATTTATTTACATCTCGTTTTCTGAAGAAAGTATTAGAGATCTTTAAATTGTTTGTGCTGGCAAATTGTATAAGTTCATTTCCATTATTGTTTAGTTTATTTTCTCCAAATGACCCAACTATTCCAGTTATCGGTGTATTACCTACTCTCGCATTAAAATCACCACATACTATGAGATGGTCATTTCTATTTGTTTTATCTATATGTTTCTGGAGTAGCTGATATAGATCTTGCGTTTCCTCTGTTTTCCCTTCCTCTGGAGCATACAGTCCTATTATGGTCAGGTAACCTCTGGAAATCCTCAATCTTAAAGATATCACTCTTTCGTTGATGAAATTGTAGCTTTCAATTCTTGATTTCCAACTTTTATGAATTAGAATGGCTATTCCTGCTCGTGCCCTTATATTTTGAGATACCCCACTATAAATCATTATGTATTCGTCCATTTCTTTTGTCCCTTTCAATTTTTTCTTAGTTTCTGTGATGATGGCAATTTGTATTTTTCTCTCAAGCATTAGTTTTTCCAGCTCCATCTCTTTAGAACCCCTCTTACATTCCAAGTTGCTATTCTTAATTCCTCCGAAATTCCTTTATTCTTGTCCTTTTCGCGCGTTGGTCGTCGTCTGTTTACGTCCGGCTTTATCTTGTGAAGATTGTGAGTATGAAATTTGACTCCGAAGAGGTTACCAGCCTCTCGCGAAGTTTGTGGTGTGATAGGGCTGCTACCTTATGGCCTTTCCCCCTGCCATCATGTGTATCAACCCCACATGAAGGGTTGCTCCTTCCGCCCAACTTTGGCCGTTAGAGACTTCGCCCGTTACCCTGGGCACGGGCTCTCCCTTTCAATCCCCAGCGAGACGGGTTCCTTCGAGGCCATCGCCTCGATGTAGGTCCTCTTCTGGTGTTGTTGAGGTCCTCTGCTGGAGTACTTCTTCGTCTGACCCCTCCCCATCAACCTGTCCGGCAAGGGAGGCCCTACCAGTAGCTACGCTACCGCCGGCATAGCTCTCAGGGTCATAGGGGTACACAAGCTCCACCACCAGCGTCAAGGTCAAGTACTCCCTAGGTGGATATATATATATATATATATATATATATATATATATATATATATATATATATATAATTGTGTTATAATATCTACTTATTTATGATTATTATTCCAATGGTAATTTAAATATTATAAACTATGAAAGTAATAAATATTTGGTCGGTTTCTTGGTAGAGGGGACGAAGTCCCCAATTCTACGAAAATTGACCAATTGAATAACAAAAAATTAAACTAATGTTAAAACGATAATAATATAGAAGATGTAGCATTACAATAAATACTATGAAAATCGAAAACAGTACACTGATTTTTGGAAGGTTTAGATACCTGTAAATGCCTTTTATCCAAAACTCAAATTTTTGGAATTGATCACTTTTATCAATAATCCTGCGATATTTAAGAAGCTATTTAAACAGTAAAAATAAAAAAATGCCTTTACATATTTATGGGCTTTAAGAGTGTAATACAAATTTATTGGGGATCCTATTGTATTTTATTTCAATTATCTATGTCCCCGTCTGAAGTTTGGACTCATGGCAGTTGCTTAGGCCAAAGGACGGCCTTGCGAACAACTAGAAAACTCTAGCAGAAACTTCTACGAATCTAATACGAACGATATGTTAGAAAGAATAAAGATATCAAGTTTAGAAATTAAGAATACTCTTCTTATTTTCAATCCCATAACTGACCACATATGACCTACGGGGTCATATGTGATCAGTGAATATTAGGGAATTTAAGACGTGAATGAATTTGCTTTCTTAGTGTTTTAAGGTAGCTATGATCTAGTGGCGCCTCTAGGGTGACCAGATTAGTAACCAGGGAGGGCACCAAATATAAGAATATTTACCGCTTAAATGTCCGACCTATTTTCATTACTGGACATTTGCTTGATGCACACGTCTGGTCTAAGGGATCCCAATTCTTTTGTTAATATTCTGTTTTCATAATTCAAGTTTCTGTTGGGTAAATATATTACTTTATTCATGTTAAAAATGGATGACGATATTCATATTGTTTTGTGAAATTTTTAATTTAAAACACGTTTACGAATTCTTGTACAGATCAAAATACAACCAATTTCGCACAGAAGCATTGAGGAACAGATTTTTTAAACACCGTGCTAACATACGTTCCTAACGTGTTTGCAAATGTCAAAATTCAGGCAGACACATGGCGCGGTCGCACATGATTTGTGACCGACGAGTGCAATAAGCTCACATAATTCCCTCTCACTTTCTTCCCTACAATGAAGAAACCATCCTTGTGTTAAAGGGCCAAGCGGCGGCCACAGGCCTCCTGTGTCCAATGCCCTGTTGCCAAATTCTGAGCTGTTGCCACTTGCTCGGTTATCGCTTCCCAGCTAGGATAACAAAAATTACACTGCTGGCTTGAATAGCCGTTACAGCTTTCTTTCGGAAAATAAGGGTTTCAGTGCAGCGGGTAATTAGTCGATTCTCAAAAATATTTAATTGAAAAAAGCACCTACCATTGACGCAGTTATTCACTTTCTATTCATCTGACTACCAATACAAACAATAAAAAACCGGTCTTATTTTCTTGTTTTATTGGTAACGGTTACGTAATAACATACAACTTTTATACTACTAACACTTCATTCTTCTAATAAACCTTAAGGAAACGACAGAAACACGGCTGAGAGACAAAAAAATATATAATTATTGAAAAGCAAAACGATATATAAAATTCCACGTCTACAACTGATTTCAAAGTCATTTGTCAGATACATACTGTAATGTACAGAATAAAAAATTAGTAGTGCCGGCTAGGATTTGAACCCGAGATCTTCAGCACAAGAAGAAGCCACCCAACCAAATACGCTACGATATTGTCCTTGGGAAGGTCACTTAAGTAGTGTTTTGAATATTACAATGTTCTTGATGCCAGAAAATTCTTTCGAAAAATCGCAAAAGCTACTGTTTATTTCAGACAAAATTCTAAATAAAACGTATTTTAAAATTTAGTATTTAAAACGATTGCACTTGGAAATAAATCTCCAGCATGTATATTGGTGGTGTTCGAAAACATATATATTGTCACTATATAACTCAAACTTTTGCGAAAAACACTCATATTTTAAGAAACGTGCACATGAGATGATTTGAAAGACTAATAATGTAGAGCAGATTACATTAAGAAAGAAATATGTATAATTATCTTTCGTCTAACGCAGTGTATTCTTCAGACAACGTTCACAGAAGAAACGAATAGTACACAGAAAACTGCCAGAATAGCAAACATTCGTTTCGGTACATTTTTCAGTTTTAGAGGAATATCATTTTGTCACTCAATAGATCTTCATTGTATTAGTTGTAATAATTAATTAATTGTATTGTAATAATTTTTTCAAATATACAATTTGTCCGATTTGTTACACACGATTCAAGCAGGAAGCTTTAAGTTAAATTTACTATGCGCATGAATAATATGAAACCATTGAATATTTGTAATATTGAAAAATTAAAACTTTGTATGGAAAAAGACTTACAATGTTTTAAGTACACGTTGCAATGGTTGCGATAGCTCAGTGGCATCGTTACAGTTTTCCCCGTAACGTTACTGACCGCGAGGCCCTAGAATTCGAGTTCCGACGTTGGCGGATGTTCGACTGTGGTTACATATGTAGGTCGAACAACTTTGGAGCCGTTTTTAAGAAAGGTTTGAAAATGCTTCCCAGGGGCTTCAACTAAATTACCCCAAAATTTAAAGAATTATTTTCAAAATCGCAGGGCCTCGATTCGGGCCAGATCGTTAATGGAAAATTAGTTTTGACAAAAATTCTACGAATAGTTTACACACTAGTGTTCACAGAGAAACAGACAGACCAGCGGACACATGGACGGAGAGACGGACGTTTTGATATAATAACAACACTCTCTTAGTAACTTAAGACCCCAAAACGTGTAATTCCATTAAATTCTCGACATCGATTTACTGCAACATTTCATACATACCTCTCTAAATATTACTTTTGTTACTCCGAATGTTTACGAGGAAGTAAAAATAAATATATAAATAAATACACTTTCACACACCACAGAGTAGGTTACACGCAAAAAAGAATAATTACAGAGCCCGAATTCCTGCCCGTGAGAATGCAGTTCTAATGTTATTACATAAACAGGGGGTCCCACCAACTATGGACCACCCCCACAACTTCTAAACGGTTCAGGATATCGAAATGAAGTGTTTGCTGAATAATGCGGAATCATGGAGCAAGTAACGAGCCGTAGAGAAATTATCTATAATATTTTTAATTTTCGAGAAATATAATCGTCTTCGATTTTTTAAATGGAACTATATATTTTTATCACCAGCAATGGATAGACCATGAAAAGAGGATTAAAATGATGTATCATTTGCTAATATTTTGATAGTAACTTGAGTATAAAATTAGGCTTTCTGACATGTGATTTTGAATTAAACTGGAAATCGTTGCAACTCTCGCTTTTGGGGAAGGTAACCATCACGACGTCTAGACTGTTGCGTCTTGACTGAGAGGGGTGGCAGTGGGGGATAAGAGGCATAACTACAGTAATTCTTAGTGATGGCACAGACATCACACTAAGAAATACCAATTTTGACAATCAGAATGGCAGACATTTTCCATTTATTTATTTGGATTAAACTTGCCTTCTACTAAACTTTCAAAACATTGATCGTTCCAAAGAACGATATAAAAAGTTGGTAGCGTAAAGAAGATGTTCATAATAATAAATATCATTTTCAAACTGAATAAGAAGCCAACCACCGTCTCTTCGTTGGTAAATGTCATTTTTAATTAAAATGATCACTAGTCCACTTTGCAACCATACGACTGCTGTTCTTGAATGGAAAAGAAAACTGTACACTTCCGTCTTCTGCATTTTCAAGTTTGAGGTAGCACTTGGCGCTATGAAATGAGAAATTCTCTAATCAGAATGAACAGTAGCGAATGCAGATATGCATTTTTGTTAAAGTTTGGTAGTTACACTGATAGAACTGTCAAGAGTATTTCAAGTTTTTTATTACTTTGTTCTTCTGGTAGTACGTGTTTAAATAGGAAGTTAAATTACTGTGAATAATAAGAGAAAATGTCTACCTATCTATTATTTGATGAATTAATCAAGATATTACAATGAAAATCTTTAAGAATTCATTCGCTTCCCATATATTAAAGTGATAGCTTGTTTCTGCACTGAGTTCGAGTTTTGTAAATTTAGAAATGAGCTTTATAATTATTATTATCATTATTATTATTATTATTATTATTATTATTATTATTATTATTATTATTATTATTAATATTATTATTATTATCGTTTTCGCTACAATATTTTTATTTCGTTCTTTTCGATTATCGTTGATTTTGAAAAGTTGAAAAGTTCAACTCAGATGAACTAGGAAAAAAATCTCATTCAGATCGTTAAAATTGATGTTTGTTCATATGTTTTTCATGTCAAGATCATGAATTGCTGCAATTACACCTTTAACCTACACGGCCATCTCTCTCACACTCCTCTCTTCACAAAACAGTATCAACGTCGCGAAGGCCACCTTCCCAAATCGGCGTCTGTTGCAAAGGCTACCTATTTACTTGAAAATCTGATGCCAAAAAATCTAATTTTATACTCAAATTACTCTTAAAATAGTAACATATGATAAATCATTTTATTCCAATATTCATGATGATAACATTGCTGATGAAAAAATATATAGTTCAATTTCAAAAATCAAAGATGATTAAATTTTCGAAAACTAGAACTATTATAGAGAATTCCTCTACCTGCATGTTACCTTTCCCATGATTCTGCATTGTTCAGCGAAAACTACAACTCGATACCCTGAACCGTTTAGAAGTTATGGGGGTGGTCCATATTTGGTGGGACACCTGGTATCAAATAAACATGAGAAACCCTATGTAACATGACTGATGATAAATGAAAGCGATTGTAGTATACTAAGCGAATGAATAAGGATGACGAAATACGTCTCGCAGTGGAAATCTCGAAATGTTTACTTTTCATAGCGTCAAATTCGGGTAGCTATATTTTCTTAATTAAACCGCAAAATATTCAAGCAGTTATTTCAAATTAAATAAAACTACAATTTTATTGACAATAATACTAACCTGATATGGCTCTCTACAAACAATTACGAGGAGATGTGAACTTCTTCATCCTAAATTTTCATCCTTAATCGTTACTTTTAATTTTAACGATTATGTTAATGTTTGCTACTCAGACACACGGAGCACGCTCGAAAGAACACATTAAGTAAACGAAATTGAGGATATTATGATTATTATGTCGTAGTAGCTTCATTGTTGAAATGACGACTGATTCTTTCATATGAGATTTTCTGTGTTTCATGAAGATGACCTCGGCGTATACGTATTTCGAAGACGTGTAAACTTCCATGATTTTGACGCGATAAGCGATGACCTCAAATAATCCACTTCGATTCAGAGGGTAGTGTCAAAAATCATTGGCGTGTTAGTGTCGAATGGAAAAGAATGCGTCTAGGAATTGTTCTGAACTTGGAATAATTGAATTTTAAAAACATGTTTATTTGCAAACTTTGCACCTTCATTGAAATTTACTTAACTGCATACGTAAGTTTACATTCCTTCAATTACAAATGTCCATAAATAAACATATGTCAATACAATATTATAATAGTATTATTACTTTTTCGTATATTCCATGCTGATGCTATATGCTTCTAAAGGCAGCAGACTTACTGGTTAGAATGAAATTGTGAATGTTATAACAATGTATTTCGTATTTGGAACGTGTGAATACTGAGGAGCCGGAAGCTTTAATGTCTATATTTATACGTCAAGACAATTAATGCAAAATTATTGTTTTCTTGTATATTTAATTTGAAAAATTTTCTACAATTTTATATGTAAAGAATTGGCTTCCTAAGAAGGTGGATAAAGGCTTTCTCGAGGAAAAGCGAGTGTTACGATTTACGCTTACAAGCTCAGCCTATTTCGTCTTGAAACGTGTGGAGGAAGGACGCAATTTTCACCGGGGGGTATTTCTGGAAGCCAATTGATGACTCTTTCTTGCTCCCAAGTTGAAGATTGTTCGGTAGCCGACTCGAGTAGTATTTTAAAATTTATGCTGTAATTGTTAAACAAATGGAACTTAAAGTATTTAGAATAAAATGAAAAATTAAGGAGCTGAAAACCAGGAATATCTAACCAGCAACAATTTTCGTGGCAATTAATGCAAGCGTTGTGGACGCTTGTCCCCTCCACCCCGTTAGGAACTTAAAATGTATTTGCCGGAGAAACTAAGCGAGCCGTTGCAAAACGGCTTATAGAAAAGCTTAACGTGGGAACTGCCAAAAAAATAGTTGCCATGACATGCTAATTTCTTATAAACACTTACGTATCTCGAAAACGAAAGAAAGCGCTAATCGGATTGCGGAATTTTACATCTCGTTTAAAGGCAATTTTAAAAAAGCAATACTTTTTTGTAAAATTTAAAAATTTATAAACAATTTCCAAATTTTGCAATTCTAAAGTGGGAAGGGTTTTCTGATGTCCCAGAACCAAAAACTGCGAATTAACAATTTAGCAACAATTAATAATTTTATAAACAATTCCAAAATGTGCGCTATTCCTGCCGGGGAGTGTCCCCAAATTGCCCCTGATTTGATGATAGCAAAATAACAATTTTGACATGAGATGCAAATTCATTGCTTAATATCTAGTTTAATTGTTACTTTAATGATAAATATACAGCTGGTCTTTGAATTTTTACTTTCTTTTATTGAAATGGTTCCCTAGAAGTCCTAACGATTCGAGAAAGACAGTATTTTGCATTTTTGCAAATGTAATATACATATGAACAATTGAAAATATGCAATTATAATCGTTTTTCTTATCGCAAAATTCTGTAGTAAACTGGTCATTTGATAAAGTTCATAAATTGCGTTTGGACAAGAATATTGGAATTTAAATATCTATAAGAACGTAATTGTTCTAAAATTAGTGTTATTTTATCTGATATCAATGTAATTTCTTCAAAAAGAATTGTGTTAACAGTGGTTAAGTGCTATGAGTTCATATATATTTCAATGAATTTACTTTCATGTTCATTGAAGTGTTTCTTTCATGTATTTTTCATTTGAAAATACTTCCACATCTGAACTGGCGGCGCCCGCCATTTTGTACGACGTAATTTTGTTAGGGCACTCCCCCCTGCGTTGAGATTGGCTACGATGGTTTGTGAGGCTCCGCCTGCGACGTTTCGTCATGACAAGGGCTGTCCAAGCCGTGCAAAAGATGAACTTAGCCGCAGACGGCCGCGATCAATTTATGTTTCCAGTACTGTACGGGCCGACAAGAAGTAGCAGGCAATGAATTTCGTCCAGCCGCTAGTGTTGATAATGCCATGCAGTCCGTATGATACGTGGAAGACAACTCTGATGAACGGCCCTTTCTTTTGGATGATTTCATAGCAAATGCAGGGGGATTACCAACCCGATAGATGAACAGTGAAATCATGCCTTTTTCAAAAGTATGAAGAAGACATATTGATTACAAGAATACAAAACGCAGTTGTATGTTTACCAAAGTTTGAGAATATAATATTAAGTGGCTACTAGCATCGAAACGAGAAGTACATCACCGTAGCTGCACGTCTCAGTCTTCAAAACAAAGGCTGACCTTTTATAGGTTTATGGAATAAAATAACACCTACCAGAAGACAATTTCTTATGGAGTGATAAATCGATCATACCAGATGGGGAGAGGTGGGTCGGGGCATCATCTGATGTCAATGAAGTGGCTCTGACCCGGAGGTCCTTGGGTTTGTGTCCTAGAGTGGCAGGATTTTCGACACTAACCAGACCAGCGAAGTGGCGTTCTGACGCTGTCTGGAGGTGAATTCTTGCGGACGGCTGCTCTGGTTGGCAGCTTTCCCTTGTTTCTCTTATCAGCACCAGGCGAATACTTGAGCTGTATCCTAGCAAATAGGCCACGGACGGTGCACGATGTTTTCTTCCCATTCTTTGTCCTATACCACCCTTACACACAATTACATTTACAAGCACTACACTACCACACATGTCGGGATATCGGTCGGGAGCTTACAGCTTGTCGGTGTTGGGGCGGTGCCCCTCTGATGGGAGATATCTGGTTGGGCAGAATCCCGCTAGCCGACGGTAGATCGTCGACGGATCTCGCCATCAAGCGAGGTAAAATCACTACCACATCCCGAGCAAAAATATGGACTACACTTCAGGGACTAATGACCCTTGCAGTTCATGTGCCCGAAGTCATTTGGTCATAACAAATACGTTGCTTGATATATTACGATGATTTGATGATTAACAACAGATACGTTGTTTGATTCTGGGATTTTAAAACTTAAGAACAGTACAATTGAATCATGGAAGAAGAAATATATTTCGCTGTTACATACTATCCTAGGGGCAGCAATTTTTTCTTCAATCTGCACAGGGCATAGCGCATAAAAACATTGGATCAAAGTTCCTTGTTGAGATATTGGCTGCTATTCGATTTGCTCCACCGAACTTTGAAACTTCATAACTTGAAACGTCTAACACTCTGTTGAATACAGAACCAAAACTAATTAATTAAATCTTCTTCATGTTCATGATTGACTGCATTAAATGGTCTTGTATAAATTGGAAGGTCTTAATACTTTCCATGTCATGGCCGAAATAATAATAATAATAATAATAATAATAATAGTAATAATAATAATAATAATAATTCCCCTACCTGCAGTCGAGCTTCTTCTGCGATGAAAACCTCGTCAGCAATGATTGTTATTTGCTGACTCCACTCATATTGACGGTTTCCAGTTGCACTGAAAATTCTTTGTGTATAAAGTAGTTTTTTTGTGATTGCCAAAATTTAATCATAATCTACTTCCTTCGACGTTAGGTTTTAAATGTATGTAATTTTAAAAAAAATTCTCAAAAACTGCATCAATTTTTTTATTAAACTTTTTCCTTGTCAGAAATAATGCATGATTAACTAGTGGTGCTCCAACAGCGCATATATTCTCGCAATGTTTCTAACTGTTCCCCTACATTATACTGTTACATGGACATGCCAAATTAATTTCAACCAGCAAAAATACATTTCCTCGCCGAGACTCCAACTCAGGTTACTCATACCCCTATGATACTGTAGAGCGAGAAGTACGAACTTGGATCGATGCTTAAAACTGTAATTGTCTTAACCCAAACTTTTTCCAACGCGCAATTTTCACAAATACGGAGAGTTTGGCAAAAATGTGACGAGTGTCATATTTTTAATTGTTCGCCCTTATGAACGTACTTCTTAAGAAGAGAAAATAACTATCAGTTTCTCGCTTTTATGAAGGTACTTCGTAAGAACTTAACGTTACGTAATTGTACTACAGAAAACTGCGAATTTTCGGCACAAGAACTCTAATCATCAGACACTTCTAAAGAAAAAGTGAATTAATGCTAGTGCTAAATATAGAAAAAGAGTCCCCCAACACATGATATATCCCGAATCCATGATTTGTGGGTACTTAATGCCGAAAAATGGATTGACGGCATAGCGTCTGTCCGTCCGTCTGTAGTGAACGCTAGCGCATAAATGATTCAGCTGATTATTTCCAAAATTGATATTCTCCTCTCGTTTTGAAATTGAGGCTAGGAGTTTCGATTGGATATTTTAATTTTTGAAAGTTTTTTACACGAAGCAATCATTCACAATCTCTGGGTCGGCCCGAGTTCGAGAAACACGGCGCTTCTGTGACGTTGCGGTACATGTGAAGCAGGTTAATTCTGAGGATCTGAGTTCGGGTCTCGGAGCGGAAAAATAATTATCTGGTTGAAAAAACTTTCTACCAGGAGAGGTGGCTCAGTGCAAAAACTGAAATCACTGCGGTACCTCATTTATTCACTGTCTGGAAGGGAATTCTAGAGGCTGGCTGCTCTGATCGGTAGTTTTCCGTGGATTCTCCGATCAACACTAGGCGAAGTACCCTAATAAAACGACCCAAGGACCGCATGCCATCTTTCCTTCCTCTCCCTTATCCTATCCTCACCCCTTATACTAACATGCACTACACTACCACATATACCGGTAGATTGGTCGGGAGCATAGATTTGTCCCGGCTGGAGCGGTGCCCCCCTGGTGGGAGGTAATGAGGTTGAGAAAGTCACGCTAGTCGACGATAAGTCGGCGCCGGATCCCACCATCCAGCGGAGGAAGATCACCATCCCCTCTTGAGGAAAACTTGCACTTCTTGCACCTCTAACGGAACTAATGACCCTCAGTAGTTGACGAACGGGCAGACGGACGGGCAGATGGAGCTGACGGTCTGACAGACGGACGGCTGAGGGGCTGACGGTGGGACAGACGGACTGACAGACGGACTGACAGACGGACTGACAGACGGACTGACAGACGGACTGACAGACGGACTGACAGACGGACTGACAGACGGACTGACAGACGGACTGACAGACGGACTGACAGACGGACTGACAGACGGACTGACAGACGGACTGACAGAAAGGCAGGTAAATATATAAAATACTGGTTCTATAAAATAGCACAGACTTTATCGCACTACTTAGTATTCAAATTTCTTTAGGATTATGACTTAATCTCTTCCTGCCGAAACGATATTTTTTTGCCGAAACGATATTATTGGTCACAATTTTCTGTTGCTGCAGAAAACTATTGAGAATTATAGGAACTTTATTGAAAATCGTTTGATGCAATTCTACTCACATATAAAATCAATTAAGATAAGATAAATAAACTGGAAGAGTCTGTATGTGATTTCCGTATTTTCATTCCGTAAAAAAGTTTTCAATGGTTTTGTTCCATCTGTAAAACGTATATCACATTAATTTAATTTTTGTCTTTCTGTGCATCTGTATGAACCGATTTAAGTAAAGTAATGAATCTATCGACATGAAATTTAAATTCAATGTGTACTCTACCCATGGAAGCGGCTTACATATCCATCACGGCTGGCTGGGAGAGGTGGGCTAACGCATCAAGAAATGTCATTGTAGTGCCACTCTCCAGGAGGTCCAGGTTCGTGTCCTGCCCATGGCAACATTTTGCTACACGAACCAGATAGCAAAGTCGCGCTCAATCGCTATGTAGAGGAGAATTCTAGCGACCGGGTCCTTTGATTGGTAGCTTTCCGAGGTTTCTCTGATCGACACCAGCCGAATGCTAGGGCACGAACCGTGCGCGATCTTCTCTTCCCATTCCTTGTCCTACATTTTCTTTTACTTACACAATCACACATACATGTTTCACTGCACCACACATGCCGCGGGAGCAGTCAGGAGCTTAGATCTTGTCCCGGCTTCGGCGATGTCCCTCTGGTGGGAGGTAGCTGGTTGAGAAAACCCCGCTAATCGACGGGAGGTCGGCGCCGGATGCAGCCATTGAAGGGGGGGGGCGATCACTGCTACTGACCGAGAAAAAAACATGTATTACAATTACGAGGCTACGAAGTGATCTTAGCAGTTACCTCGGGAGGAATCACAATCACTCAATTAATCTACCTCTCAACCTAACAGCTATCTGTCCGTCTGTTGTAACTGTTCAGCCAATTTCAACCGTTCAGCCAATTTTCTCCAAAGCTGATTTTCCCTGATTGATCTGATGGACTGGCGGCGTTAAGACTTTCCTCCGGATATTTTTATTTTTGAGAGTTATTTCACATTAATCGACCATTTACCTTTTCATGCCACTGACAGAATTCGGCCGATACGGTGCTTGTGTGGCGTAGTGGTGTAAATGCCGGTACGGTTACTGCAATGATCTGTGTTCGGCACTCAGAGCGAAAAAATAATTCGCTGGTGGAAAGTACATTTGCTGGTTTATGTAGAGGTATAAGATTGCGTAGTATTTACACACAGTGTGAGAAAATATATGCTGTGGTAGCATCACTGGTTACTTTCTCGCATACTTATGAGTTACGGAGTAACTCATAAGTATTCGTGGTGTAGATAAACTTACACAATGAAAGTCCACAAGGAAAATCGGTATCCGTCTTCCATCTATCCCACCGTCCATGAACACCACTAGCATCTAATTTATGGGTCAGATTGTTTTCAAATTGAAGGAAGACCTATTCATCTGGATCGAGTCGCAGCTTTGAGATTTTAGAAAACATTGTTCAAATTTGGGGGTGGTTTACATCAAGCCCTAGGGATATTTTCAATTTTTTTTCTGAAAAATGGCCCCAAATGTTTTCTTTAAATTTGTTATAAAAATAGAGCAGTATGCGCATATAAAGGTGGAATAAATTCAAATTACAGGGTAACTCTGAATTTTACAAAAATTTCAGCAATTCGAATTTTTACTCCTTCCTAGAACCACAAAATTGAAGATATAGATTTTTCTTTCAATTAATATTTTTATTAATAACTTTTTTCATTGAGATCATGTATTTTTTTAAAAATATTTCAGTAGTTTTCACTAAATATTCCGTGCAATATATGCAATAATAAAAAATAACAAAAACAAGAATTTCTCAAAAACGACTGCAAATTTTATCTTTAAAGTTTATCTTATATCTTTTAGTATGTATGGAAATCAATGTACTATGTAAGATGATATAAACTCTATTTTTCTCCATTATTTTCTTTCTTAAATATAGAAATGTAATTCTTTTGACATATCTGACGTAGTTAATATTCACATTGGCGGCGATTTGTTAATATTCTTTCATTTAAATGACATTTCAAGGGCAGGAAAAGTTACTGCACAAAACAGAATATTTATACGTGTACGGGAGAGTCATTCACTTCCACAAAACCAGTAGTCGTTTATGTACACGATCACTCAATCGAGATGGATGTTTCATCGGGTTTCAATGAGCTACGAAAAGAAATTAATGACAGTGAACGTTAGTGGAAATTTTGTAAAGACCAAGATAAATAAATATGTTCAGATAACAAAAAGAACTTATAAAAGGATGTTTCTCTTAACATATCAGCCGTGAATACCAGAAAAATGCCTAAAATTAAATTGAAAATGTAAAAGTGAATATGAACGGATTGTTCTTGATAAAAGTTCACAATATTTCTGAGATTTATAAAATTTCATCATTTACAAGTTGTCGTGTGCCGGATATACACATATTCTTTACTACAATTTTCTTTTTGGTCCAGCTTGTGTGATAATATTTGAAATATCTAAAATGATTGTGGAATTACAGTGTATTTACCGATACGTCGTCAAAAACAAAATAGTGGTTTTTATTAATAGGTGAGGATCATAGAATTAATTTCATTTTCTAATTCAAAACATGAAAACTGTAAAAAATCTATAGTTAAATTCAAAGTATTTATTAAACCTCTCATCTGCAGAGCTTTTTCCGAGCTTCTATTCCCTTCTATATCACGAACAATAATAAATGACAATAATGACACAGCGGTTGCCTGGACACGTATATGAGTACCTAGTAAGCCTATAGGAAATCACAGACGTATCCGTAGAAACCAGAGAAGGCAAGTGGCACGAAGCAAGTTTCTACAACCCGGTCTGTATAAGTGGCTAACAGCAATGAACTCGCTGAATTATATCAACTGGCTTGCTCCAGGAGAACTCAAAAAGATCCCTAGGAACGGATATGCATTCATTGCGAAATACGTGATTGGCAATGCGAAGAACCTTGTTTCCAATAAGATGACATTTCTGCCACTGATACAAAATGAAAATGCGGAACTTGAAGTAGACGAAGGCAGTTCATTTGAAAGCATTCACCGTCTCAAAGAAATGGCAATCTCGCTAAGAATGTGGCTGCAGCAGCAACCTCAAACGTTTACTCATTACTATCATTTACATATCCAACAACTTTACAACGGTTTTATAAACTCACTATTTATTACTTCTTCTAAACTTGGTAACGTTCTTCCCTTTGGAGTAGCATACATCCATCTGCAGGAGAAGAAAGCAATCTGTTTCCCTGCAATAAAAATTGCTCGACTCGAGGATGAAGTACGCAACGCAAGTGAAGAGCAAGATTTTACATTGCAAAATGAAAAGAAGGACAAATCAATAAATAATGAAAATAACGAGTTTACTATACATCACGACAACTCACGTGTTGAATTTTTGGAGGAGACGGATCAAGGAAACTACAGTGACAATGGCAAGAAGGAAAACATTGAAAACTTTTCACTTCGAAGAGCCTTTGGATGTGTCGATTTGTCAGCAAATGAAGCCTCAGAAGAACAACAGATCGATTGGTCTGTACATAATGCTCTGTATAAATACGAAGCCGATGGATCATTATATCGAAAGCAATGGAAATTACGTTTCCGAAAACGTAGTATGAGACGATTGTGTTCCACTGAACAATACCGCACCGCTCCGGCCATCCTGCCACTTCGGGAGATCCCCCTCCGCCTGAGGACGATCCTAGAAGAAGAGGAGGAGGAGGAGCAAGAAGTCCAACCGCAGGTGAGTGGGTGCTGCCTCATGCGCGCCCTTCGCCGCCTCCGCCAGCGCCGCCGCCGCCCCGCCGCCGCCCCCGCCCGCCCCCGCGCGCCGCTCTGGCAGCGCCTGCTGCTGGGCGTATGCTGCGTGGGCGTGGAGGAGGAGTAGGCACCGCTGCTCCCCTCTCGCCGACTCACCACCGGATTGACAATTACTCTCTCTACTGCGACCTTTACCCTTCGATTGATGACACTTTTAATGCGAGCATCATCACATGACTGACGCCGCTGGAACGTCGAGTGTGTGCATCGTCCTATTCCGACTGACGCCGTTCGATAGCCCAGCGTGAGCATCGTCACGTGATGACTGACGCAGTATGAACTCCTAGAATAAGCATCGTCACATGGTGACTGACGCCGCTGCAACGTCGAGTGTGTGCATCGTCCTATTCCGACTGACGCCGTTCGATAGCCCAGTGTGAGCATCGTCACGTGATGACTGACGCAGTATGAACTCCTAGAATAAGCATCGTCACATGGTGACTGACGCCGCTGCAACGTCGAGTGTGTGCATCGTCCTATTCCGACTGACGCCGTTCGATAGCCCAGTGTGAGCATCGTCACGTGATGACTGACGCAGTATGAACTCCTAGAATAAGCATCGTCACATGGTGACTGACGCCGCTGCAACGTCGAGTGTGTGCATCGTCCTATTCCGACTGACGCCGTTCGATAGCCCAGTGTGAGCATCGTCACGTGATGACTGACGCAGTATGAACTCCTAGAATAAGCATCGTCACATGGTGACTGACGCCGCTGCAACGTCGAGTGTGTGCATCGTCCTATTCCGACTGACGCCGTTCGATAGCGCAGTGAGTGCATCGTTACATGCTGACTGAATCTCCTAGAACTCCTAGTTTGAGCATCGTCGCATGCGGATAGATACCGCAAGATATCAAGTGCGAAATTCTGTGCATGCGTAATTGTAATTTTCTTCTTGTTGGTTATTTAATTCAATAAAGAAGACTTAAAGTTCTGAATTGTCTCTGTCACATGAATATATTATTTCATAAGCTCGTTTTTAATATAAATTTTAATATTATTAGCAATTTTAAAAATAACATTCTGGTCCATTACGCTTATTATGGAACATGTAACAAAGAGGATGATTTAACTACGTATTAATTTTTTTAAAATTTTTTTTTATTTATTAATTTACGTATTAATTGTTTGAACTTTATGTGCTGGACAAAGAGCATTGTCCTACAATCCAATCCTAAGCAATTTAAAGGAATCGCCTGTGGTGGATACCTGCGTTTATTTCGTTTGTCTGGAACAGTAGTCTTTTCTAACTTTAAGAAATGCAACCTACCAATATCAGCTATCAAAATATTTAGAAGTAAAGATATAATTTATTAGTTCTAAGTTAGATTTATTGTCTTCCTTTAATCATTTATTCGTAAGAATAGCAATATCTTTCAAACCCCCTCAACTGATGTTCATGAAGTGCAGTAAATTCGGAGCTGGTGATTTTCTTTTGTAGCCAAATTACATAAAAAATATTAACATTTTCAAAAACTTCAACATGACCACATTCATTCATATATATTTAATGTACATATTTCATTTTAAAAAATTATCTTTATAATTGTAGTTATAGAAAAACGCCAAAAACATTTTCAGTTTTTTTTAAATTTTCGTAAAATCAAAGAACATTAGATCTGCTCCATTCTCTTAAGGGTCATTTATTCTATGTAAGGTACAAATTTAATTAAAAAAGTTGTGCCGTTATCAGGAATAAAATAGTTAAAAATAATAAAAATTGCCTGTTTGACACAAAATTTTGCAAGAAATACTACTCATGTTTATTAAATAATTGAGCATGACATTATTTTTTGATCTATAATTCATGAACACATTGTATTAAGAAAAAAATGTTTATCTTCATTATTTTAATTGTAGGAGAAAGCCGAATAAAATTAGAATTTTTTCAGTTTTCGAAAAATCAGGGTTTTCGACCAACACTAGACCTGCACCATTCTCTCTTAAACGTCCTTCTTTCTGCCCAACAACAAAATATAATAAAAAACGATGGAGCGATTTTTTAATTTTTTGAACGTCCCAGGGGTTTTATATAAAGTACCCCTAGAATGTCAGTTTTAAATTTCCAATACACATATATGGTAAATATTTTACATAATGATTTTGTGAATTTCAACTTCGCGCTACATATGACACACTTTTTCATTAGGCTTTACTAAACACTCTGGAGAGGGGCTTTACTAACATTCTGAACGAGATTAGTCGGTGTGAAAACATAAGCGAGAAGAAGGATCTCACACAGGTCTCCCTTGTTAAATGATTAGCACTTTCTACTTACGCACTTCTGTTTGCAGGCATATACTAATTATTTACAGTTTATTTGTAGGCTTTCTAAGTACAATTATTTGAATATTGATCTTGATTACGTAATTTCCGAACTAAGAAGATGTGACTTCCGACACAGGTTATGGCCTTAATGCATTAATGAGTGTGCATCCTTCAGCGGCGCAGCCCCGACAATGCTGTATGCACCGAAACGAAGAGAAAAATAGGTCCTGAGCCAAATGCCAAATTCCAAATACCGTTCAGTGTTTTTTGACGTCTATTAACTTTCAAACTATTTTAATGATTCCATAAACAGATCCAATGCAACCTAATAGTAAATAAAGAAATCAGTCCCAACAGTGCGGTTTAAATATGGGTTGTTATCAGTGATGGCGCGCGGCGCAGTTTTAGCCGATTGCATTGAAATAGTAAAAATGTTCGAAGCAAAGTTTTAAAGAAGAGATAGCACAGGAATAGCAATATCATATTTTAGAATTAATATAAACGACCATATGGGATGGGCAGAACTATATTCCCAGAAACGCATGGAAAGCTGTGGAATTCGTGATGAGGATTTTTAGAAGAGGGAGGGCTGAATTGCGTATACTTGGCTACACATCGCTATTTCGACCAATTGTCGAATATGGTTCAGTGTGTTGATATCGTTATCGTGTAGTGTTGAATATCCTTCTAAGCTGGATCGCATTTAAAATATTATTCAGGAATTCGCGAAACATTGTGTATTGCGAGGGAAAATTAATTCACGTAGTTTCATTTGGGAATCCTTGCAGAAACGTCTGAAAAACTTGACTCTGTGCTTTCTTGATAGCTTCCAAAGGCGATTGAGCTTAGAAGGGTATTTAGCAGAGACTTTGAAATCATCGTTCACTAACCAAGAGGACCACAATTGCAAATTTATGGAGAGAAGGCAAGAAACTGATAATGGCAAATTTTCCTTCGTCAGCCGGAAAATAAAATACCGGAGCGAATTACCTACAGTACTGCTAGTGACTTTACTTTAAAGTGTGGGAAAATTTAAAAATAAATTAAAAACCATAAGTTACTAATTTTAATAGTTGTTCATATATTATACAAGAACTAATTCTGTAATCATTGTAGCTGATACTCTAATTTTGTATTCATTTGGTATAAATATGTTTCAAATGTAAATTTAATGTAAATGTGAACTTAACAAACTTAAATGTAATCTTAAATGTACATACGGAGAACTGATACTGATCTTTTCTTGGGTCAATAATAATAATAATAATAATAATAATATATTATTATTATTATTATTATTATTATTATTACATGTATTATTATTATTATTATAGGGCAAAGAGCGTTGTATTAGTTGAAAACCGTATTAAGTTTAATCTTCGATGATTAAAAATATAAAATTTAATAAAAGTGCTTGTTTAATGAGTAATAGGGATAGATTAATGAAAGTAAATTTTTAATATATGTGAATTATTTAGCATATTATGTTCTAGCATATTATGTTAGGGCGCTAGTAGTGTTCACAGATGGATGGAGAGACGGACAGACGCAGACAGATTGACGTTTTGCTTTCAATTGGTGTTTTGGCATCAAAGACCCACAAAACAGGAATTATGGTTACATCACGTGTTAGAGATTTTTTCTCTTAATTTAGTAACTGGATTTATCTACTCCTTTGTTTTACATTGCAATACATTTTTTCTGCCGAAAATTCGCGGTTTTTTTCGCGGAGCATTACATAACTTTCTCTATACTACGTATATTACTCCATATGTATGTGCGTATACGAGAAAGTAAAAAGTTACGTAATTCTACGGAGGAAATCGGCTAATTTTCGACACAAAAAACTGTAGTTTCCGGGCCCTGGTGTCAAAAAAAGTAGATAAATTCAGTTGATAAATATAGAATAAAATCCCTTTAGCATGTGGTGTAGCCAGAAGCCAGGTTTGGTGGGTAGTAAATACAAAAAAAAAAGATTAATGGTAAAACGTATTTTCTTCTGTCAACAATGCTAGCGGCTAAACTGTTCAGGCAATTTTCTCCAAAGTTGATATTCCGCAAGCGATCTGGCTGATGTCGAGCCCTCCTGAATTTCAAATCAATATTTTATTTTTGGATGGTACTCTACAAGAAGCCCCTGAAACATTTTCAAAAATTTAAAAATGGCATGAATTTTTCTGGTTAAATTTTATTGCCGGATAGCGTAATGGACGCTATAAGACGATGGCGGAGATGATTTTCGTTCATATACTGAATTTTTCCAAAAATGCAAGAAAACATTTTTTTCGGCGTTTTCCTACAACTTAAGTATTGAAGATAGTTTGTTTCTTGAAAAGCAGGTTAACGGGGCTTGGTCAGAAAAATGTACACTAGTTGTTTGCCAACGTTTCGGAAACTTTTATTTCCATCCTCAGGGCTAATATAAAAGAAAATGAAAACAACACTGTTCATGAATAATGTTACCAAAAAAACACACGTATGAGAAACAATTTTTAGCTAAGTTACAAAATATTTGCAAATTTCTTTTATATCATAACATAAACATTACATACCTTACAAGAACAACTCAACCCATTCACTGCATCATCCTCCATCTCCGGCACCTCCCATGCAATGAGGGACACAGCATCACCCTCACCACACCAACACACAGCATGACTGAGACTAGCACGATGTTGGGTGGTGAGACGAGAATAAATATCATGCCTGAGTGAGGTACATGCCAGCTTCCGGTGCGAGTTTACAATTAATTTAAATTAGAAAATGTGCTATTTTATACTTCAAAAAACTTTTTTATATTAAAGTGATATATAAAAATTACAGATTGTTATTTCTACTTTCTAGTAAGATAATTATCACAATATTATTATTATTACTTTATATTGTGAACAACACCACAACACAAGAACCGGATATGAATATACATAATACCACCTTAAAAACTAAAAACGATACAGGCAATTGGATATGAAACAGGCTAACACTAATTTCACAAAAGACATTAATTAAATAATTTACAATTAACAGATTAATCAGATTATTGTGTAACCTAAAAACTTAATCTTAGTATTATATGACCATGTGAACAGTTTCAATAATATGAATTATATAGATGTGAAAATTATAATAAAAACACACAAAATCACAATTTTTTTAAAAGTATTATGTGTAAGAATTATTACAGCAAAACAAAATTAATATGAAATCATTAAACAAATGAGTTGCAAAATCACCTTAATCTATAATGTTAACAATTACACTGAATTACATTATTACATAACAATTACATTATTTTACTAATTACATTTTACATTATTACCCTTCTTTTAACATGGGAGTTGTCAATAAAAATAATAATAATAATAATGATAATATGGCATAAGGCCAATTTAGATTATTGTCTATTAACCTTAACAAATGTTGTGAGGTGAGACAAAAAAGAAAAAATTTTAGACTGGGAAATATCCAAAAAAACATAATTTATGTTCCATTTTACACACATAAGCATCGGTATGAGCAGAAAGGCCTATTGAAGGTAAAATATGAAGGCAAAATGACAATGATGACAGACTGGTATTGGAACAAAAAAAATTTTAATTAATAATAATAACAATAAGTTATTTGGAATTGGATTTATGGGAATTATCATATTTGTTAATGAGATTGACATAGATTTTACTGAAACCCTCAGTATCTGTTTTTTTGTTCACGGTATTGTGTTTGTTGATGTGTATCATTTCCTTAATGGATCTTTTTTTGTAATTATTTTCTTTGTCCAAAATCTGAGTTTCAAGAAATTTAAATGAATGGCCAGTGGATTTTGTATGTTGAGCAAGTGCACACGAGGGGGAGTCTTTCTTCAGATCATACTTGTGCTGGTACAACCTTTTTTTAAGGTATTGTCCAGTCTGTCCAATATATACTTTATCGCAACCCCCACATGGTACCGAATACACTAAGTTGCTCATGAACTGTGCAGGTATCCTATCTTTAGTTTTACTAAACACAATGTTGTTAAGAGTTCTTTTGTTAGAAAAGGCTATTGAACAAGACTTATAAGAACATTTAATCACAGCAATGCTAACTGAAAAACAAAACAATTTTAACAGGAATTGATAAGCAAATGTGTCCAATTTTGGCAGCGTCCATTGTTGCTGCCCACAGCATCCATTGTTGCGCTCATTGCCGACGCTTCTGAGGTTGATGCTCTCTTCAGCTGCCTGTCCCAGTTGGGACTCTACAGCCAGGTGCTAGTGGTGTGGGATTTTTCTTCTCCTAGTTTTGCCTCCATTCCCCCGTACTGAGACGGGGATTGGTAAACTAGGAAAAATAACATAGGGGTTAATATATTTTATGTTGGACAGGCTATTTTATTAGGCCTTCAGGAAGACGGAAATGGGGGTGGAAAAAAGGATTTAATGTTTTTATTGATTTTTACTTTCTCGCACTTACTGTCGTAAGAAGAAAAGGTATTGTAATCGTGCATCAGAATACGGCGAATTTTCGGCAGAAAAACCGTCCCATCCTGGTAACGAAAAAGTGAATAAATTTATTTGCTAAATTTAGGGGGAAATCCTTTAACGCGTTTAGTAGCCAGAATTCATGTTTTGTGGATCATTGTTACCGAAAAATTGAACGACGGCAAAACGTTTGTCATCAGTCTTCCGTCTGCAAACAACGCTAGGGGTTAAATTGTTCAACCGATTTTGTCCAAAATTGATAATACCCAATCGATCTTGTTGATATCACGGTCCCATTACTTCGAAACCGATATTTTAATTTTGGGAGGTACTTTACATAAAGCCCCAGAGATATTTTCAAAGTTTTCTCAAAAGCGGCGTCAACGGTTTTGATTAATTTTTTTCAGATAATCTCAAGAACGTTTAAGAGAATGGTGTAGATCTCATGTTGGCGTCTGTCTGTCCGTCTGTAGTTAACACAAGCATCTAAACGCCGCACGTTATTTTTTAGTCAAATCTGTGATACATGACAGTTTAAAATCATCTTTGTGAGGGACAAAAGTTATAAGAGTTTCTGTGGTATAGCAGGTAAGCGCACTGTTGGAGAAGCTTAGGCACGTAAGATCGAATCACATCCACGGCGAATACGTTTTGCGGGTAGAAACAATTTTGCGGTTAATTGTATAGTTATAATCATTCGTATCCATTATAAATATCACATAAAGCATGTGTTTTGAGGCGCCACTACCTATTTTAGTGTGTCAATGTCTTTAAGAATCACGTATAAATATGCCCCTATTGCGATTCTGGCTTCAGAACGTCTGCATGCTGCGGCGGGTTTGAGCTCTAGCGTTATCGCAACTTTCATCTGTGACGTAATTCAACCTTGGCCATAATCGCCGAAAGATAAGACCGGGAACGACTTCCACAGAGGTTCTAAAGACCACGGATCCGGTTGAAAATATTTCTTAGTAAAATGAGCTATGTAGTTGCGTGGGTTGTAATCGTTTGAACTCTTATTGCGAATTTGATACCTTTGACACATGTAGAACATTCCTCTAATAAAAAATCTAAGTGCAATGAATATCACGTAACTATTCTTTTCGTAATAAGTGTGCTTGGACAGCGTGTTGAGGAATGTCTGTGATAGCACAGTGCGGTCGAGCCAGACCTACAGACTACAGGGATCCGAGTTCAAATCCCAGTAACGCTGGAATATTTTTACCTCCACGTGTAAAGAGAGTTACGTAATGCTGTAGGAGGAAGTGTCGAAATTTTCACAGAAAACACGTTTTGTAAGTAGCTAGTTCGAAAAAAGTGGATTGTTGGTATTGTTATTTTATTTTCTATACACAAGGCTGTCAAAACGCTTGTTGTTTGAACCCGGAAAAGTGATTTTCCAAAAAACCTCTTTGTGAATCCGTCTTCGTGTGAGTAATTCTAGAGCCTAAAGTAAACACGATTTTCACCAAAATGGATATTCCTTGAACGATCTGCCTAATATTACGAATCTTCGAATTTGAAACGAATCTTTTAATTTTGAAGGTACTTTACACCAAACCCCATCATATTTACATAATTTCCTCAAAAAGAGCTCCAATTTTTCTGTAAATCTATTCCTCGAAGCACAAGATGTTTAAAGGTGGCATACGTTCAATTATGGGCGAACGATCTGAAATTTCGAAAATTGCAAACAAATACCTAATAACATTGTCGAAAACAAATATTAACGCTAGAGATTTTTGTTTCATGAAATCTCTTTTTAAAAAGAGATATTAATTTAATGTAAATTAAACACTCCACTCTTTCCTAGTAATGATCCACTCTTCACTAGTAATGATTGCTGCTATTGGGTCTAACCGCTTCCTTATTCTTTGGAGGGCTACTGTTTTTTAAAATTTTTTTCCAACAGTATTATCTCAAAAGTACTGGATGAGAACAGTTGATATTTGGAGTTGAAGGGATGGTGTTAGCTCCTATTGTAGGCCTGGTTCCTTGTGATTCCAGTGAAAAATCAGTAACTGCACTGAAACAGCAGAAGCTTCCGCCAATTGATAATCATAAGTGAATCACCATGTACTGGGTAGGGAGGAGAACGAGGAAATCTATATGAATTGTCGCCTGCTCTTTCTTCCTCAGATAAACACTTGGATAGTTTATCAACATCAAATCGGAATTTTAGCGCCTTTGATGTAATATTAAACATAAAAAAATCCCTTCCAGTTGTCTGCGTGTTAATTTTTAGTGTATCAAAATAGCCTCGACACCCGTATTACATTAGCCTCTTAAGTTGTATCATATTAGCCCCACAAATTTGAGGCTGCATATATCATGACACGATTAATATTCTTGCATTATTTTAAAGCAGAAAAGAATATTAATTCTTTCTTAATGATAACCTATTTTCAAAAATATCGTGTCATAAAAATAACGAAGTAACATCAAAAGATTTATATCACGGTGGTAAAGTTTTTGACTGGAAAAATTAGGCATTTTAGTTTTGATTTTTTTCCTCCCAAATATTGTTACATTCTGAGTGTTTGCTATATGGTCATTATAATAGAATATATTCCCTATCATTTGTCATTTTCTTGTTAATTTTGGACATAAATAAATAACAACTCTTAAAGTGTAATACATTAACCCAATTTTCTACTGTATAATATTAGCCCCGACTGATCTTTATAACATTGTCGAAAAACAATATGAACGCTAGAGATTTTTGTTTAATGAAATCTCTTTTTAAAAATAGATCTTGTATTAAGATAAATTGAACACCCTGTTTTTTTTTTAAACTGCAAATGCTTCACTTTCTTTTCGCATCGGAAAGGAGTAGTCTTGTAGGTAGTCTTGTCGTGTACCTGGTGGTGAGGGGGAACCGTGTCAGGTGAGTTAACTTTAAAGACCCGAGTTCGAATCCCGACGAGTAGAAAATATTTTCTGCTGCAGTAGGTTTTTTTTTTGTTTCTTTTTTGCAGGTTCACATAGTCCGTATTGAATATTGCATAGCAATTACAAATAATACGTGAAAATATATGATGTTGATGCAACACTTGTTTTGAACATAAAACACTTTCTAAATAGTATGTATAATAAGATAAACTTTATTTAGGTGAGTAAACTTAGACCATTCACTTTGATTCTCTAAATTAAAACTTGACGTAACCGAGAACAGTGTCGTCATAAGAGTTGTTATGATACATATATCCTTTATTTTTAAAATCTTAGGCCCCGAAACGCGCCTCAAATTAATTATTAATATAATAGCAATAGCTATTTATATATAATATAATTTCATAATTATTTCCAAAGAACCGAACGCCGTTCCGTCGGGTACCAACAGAAATCAAGCCTTTTATATACAGGATATTCGGGGAAGAAATGTCGAATCTTCGAAAAATAGCTGATAAGACAATTTTAAGCTTATTTTGTCTAATAAACTACACGGATATTCCAAATGGCTAAGTCGCAATAAACATTCAAAAGTTGGTTTGGATATATGTTTTCTAAGCAACTATTTGCGTTGTAGAAGCATATAAACACTTCATTAATATCTAAATTGTTTATGATTAACAAAATAAATGAATACATTTGATCAGAAAGAAAAATTAAACTAGAAATAAAAAAAGCACCCAATTTTCACAGTTCGACTGCTTTTTTATTTCTCGGTTAATTTTTTTCTGAACTAATATATTAATTTATATTTTTAATAATAAACATGTTACATGTTTCTGGTCTGTTTACATGATTCTAGAATGCAAAGTTTTGCGTAGAAATCATATTTTCAAACCAAAATTTGCGTGTTTATTGCAGCTCAGCCATTCAAAATATCTATGTAGTTTATTAGACAAAGTATGATCAAAATTGTTTAAACAGCTTTTTCAAACTTTCGACGTTTCCTTCCCGATACTCTGTATATCCATGCTTCTTTAAAACCAAAAACAATAATTTGCGTACTGAAAACTAATTAATTAAACTCATGGCAGTAGAACTGTTAACATAAGTACTGTCACACATCTTTCGCAGGATAAGGAGTAAAATTTAAAGAAAAATTATAGTTTACATGAATTTTGACAAATTGCGTCTTACTTTCTATATTCAAATGGTAACATAATATTACAATATTCAATTGTTTAACAATTTCGGCTAAAGAGTCTTGTTTGATAATTCTCCAATTTCGTATTGTAATAAGATATCTTATGATACTCATGTCGTAAATAACTATTTGACAACTATTATGTTTAGTGTATGTGTCTAGCAGGTTTTGCATTATTCTGAGCAACTGGATCATACGAATCACGTTTACTACGTTATTCACACAGGAGCACATGAATCTCAAAAAAGTATTTAATAATATAATCCTTGCTGATGAATCAACGTTTTATTGATGATTTTAATTTTGAAAATTTTCATTAGTTTGGATGTTTAAATATAGGTATCACATGTAATTACATGTCTGTTAAACACGATAGCATTATATGAAGCAAGAAACATTGTTTTTCATTTGATCATTCAACTTCATCAATCACTCAAAATTACTTTAATTTTCTCTGCTTATCAGTTTTTTAATCTCAGATCGTCGATGAAGACATGAATAGTAAAGGCAATGTTAAGCTGGTGTCCTTTAACATTGTTTATTTGATATTTTTCTTAGGGCTAGTTTATAATGGTTAAACGTTTTCAAAGAGTGCACCTTAGATACCTCGAATGGCCCGTTTCCGTTTAATAAACCGCTACGTTTTCCCTGTACAGATGGTCGTGCAAAATTCAAGGTTTTGATACATTCGTAGAATGGCGGCTAACAAACCACCTTCGAACTCTGACGATACTGAAATGTAGTCTGTGTTGGGAAGGTCATATCACTTGACCACCAAGTTCGTTCTATGTATTTTCACTGGGAAATGCTAGTGCATTGATATTTACTAAACTGTAAACAAACGCTAAATCTCTTTGAATTGTTATAACATCTGTTTTGCTTTCTTTTAGTAATATCAACTCATTTTACCAAATACGTGAGTTTGTTATATTTTCACACTCTACAAGTATTTAATTTTACAAGTATTTATTTTCAAGCATTTAGGAATTCATGAAATTTCATTGAAACGTTCGCCAATCTAAAAACCTTTTAAATGTATATTAAATATATTAATGTTGTTTAAAAATATGTATGAACAATGCGTAGATTTAGCACATAAAGCTCTGATTTGAATATTATACAATGAAATCATCAAATTAACAGTTTTAGAAAGGAATGATCAATTGAATTGAAAATATTAACTTAAAGTTTATATACGTTTATTTAGAAATTTCTATACTTGTGTAAATATTGTGATGTGTGATTCTACTCATGTGATCTTTCAAAACACAAAATTCAATATTTCTGTATTTGAAAACCTTAACACTACATTCATCCAATCCAGTGCAGTTTATAGCAAACAGCTAAGCAATATGTTTCCCTATTTTTAATGGTAATGGTTAAACAAGAGGAACAAATAGTTTCTGACTCTCGGTGTTAACAGGGGACTTAAAAAATTAATAATACAGTTATTCGGTTGCTCAACACCCCTTTGATAGAAAAACAGAAACAATTGTTTTGGCGTAATGCACCTTGAAAAATATTTTTTTTATAATCAATTTCTTTCCTATTTGATAAATATATCGACTTGCAAATTGTAGGACTTAAAAGAGAATATAAAAACCAAATAAAAGTTATGCTCATACTTGCCGTAAAAATACGAATTTAGCATAATTAAATTGGCCACAGAATTTGTTTACAAGCAAGTGCATTTTAAGCGTATGTGGCAGGCAGAAGCGCGGCATTGGAGAACTGTTTTTTCAGTATGCCCATCCCACGCTCTTCTGCTAGCGCGAATGAATTAAGCGCAAACAAATGGGGTCTACTAAGATGTTAATTTCTTATAAACAATTACATATATCTCGAGAACGAGATACAATAGCACCGAACGGATTCCGGAATTTTGCATCACATTTAAACGCCATTCAGATTAGACAATAAAAAATTTGCAACAATTGCAAATTTATAAACAATTTCCAAATTTTGCAAATCTAAAGGGGGAGAGTCTCCCGATGTCCCAGAACCGAAAACAGCGAATTAACAATTTTGCAACAATTTATAATTTTATAAACAAATTCGAAATATGCGTTAGAACGGCCAGGAAGGCTCCGCAAATTGTGCCTGAAATGAATATCTCAAAATAGCAGTTTGTCAGGAGTTACAAATCGATTACTAAAAGTTAGCATAATTGTTGCTAAAATGATAAATATTTACTGGTCTATAGACAATCATTCTGGACGGAAAACCCTGCTTAGAAATATTTTTTTCGTCGTGGCGTACGCGCAGGCAAACTATCTCCTTCGGCAGGGAAATATGACGATATTTCCGTCTCGTACGTAAACGAACTAGCCCCCTCCCCTGAGACAGCGTTCTTTCTGCCCCTTGGGATGTTGCACCAATCACAGACAACTGTGGTTCTACCTGCTAGCGATTGGTCAACGCGTCCCTCCCCTTGCCCTCCCCCAGGCCCAGGGGTGTCCAAGTTCGTCGGCGCGGTGTGGAAGATAGAATTTTGAACGACATTTTTTCTGAGGGAGAGGGTACATTTAGATTACAGAAATCGAAATAACAGAAGTAACAAATAGAAATATGATTTATGGAGGTGATTTCTTCCATATACTCTTTTGATTTTAACAGTAACTATTTACGAATTCATTGTAATTGTAAACTAAGTGTTAATTTTATGTAGATGAATTTTGTGCTAGTGAATGCAAGAATCCTAAGTATAATGAAGGGACTAATAGAATTTAACCTTTTGTAACCAAAATTAATATAAACCTAAAACAAGAATTACGCAAGTACAGTACTGGAAACATAAATTGATCGCGGCCGTCTGCGGCTAAGTTCAGCTTTTGCACGGCTTGGCCAGCACTTGTCATGACGAAACGTCGCAGGCGGAGCCTCACAAACCAACGTAGCCAATCTCAACGCAGGGGGGAGTGCCCTAACAAAATTACGACGTACAAAATGGCGGGCGCCGCTAGTTCAGATGTGGAAGTATTTTCAAATAAAAAATACATGGAAGAAACACTTGTATGAACATGAAAGTAAATTCATTGAAATATATATGAACTCTTAATACAATTCTGAACTGTTAACACAATTCTTTTTGAAGAAATTACATTGATATCAGATAAAATAACACTAATTTTACAACAATTACGTTCTTATAGATATTTAAATTCCAATATTCTTGTCCAAACACAATTTATGAACTTTATCAAATGACCAGTTTACTACATAATTTTCCGATAAGAAAAACGATTATAATTGCATATTTTCAATTGTTCATATGTATATTACATTTGCAAAAATGCAAAATACTGTCTTTCTCGAATCGTTAGGACTTCTAGGGAATCATTTCAATAAAAGAAAGTAAAATTCAAAGACCAGCTGTATATTTATCATTAAAGTAAGAATTAAACTAGATATTAAGCAATTAATTTGCATCTCATGTCAAAATTGTTATTTTGCTATCATCAAATCAGGGACAATATGGGGACACTCCCCGGCAGGAACAGCGCATATTTCGGAATTGTATATAAAATTGTTAATTGTTGCAAAATTGTTAATTCGCAGTTTTTGGTTCTGGGACATCAGAAAACCCTTCCCACTTTAGAATTGCAAAAATTGGAAATTGTTTATAATTTTACAAATTTTGAAATTCTTTTTTATTCTCTCATCTCAATTCCCTTTACACAAGTTGCAAAATTCCGCAATCCAACCGGAGCTATCGCCTTTCGTTTTCGAGATACGCAATTGTTTATAGGAGCTTAGCGTCTGATGACAACCCTCACTTGTTTCCAGCCCCGAATTCATTCTATCTTGGCTACCAAGTATAAAATTCAAATAGTTTTGCAGTGTCTTGCCTTCTGCTGATTAAATTGTATTAAAGATTTGTGACTTACGACAAATCGGTGGAAATTGTTGCTCATAAGCTGTTTTTTAACTTTCGATTCTTCATGTATCGTTGACATACGTTTTATTATAAATAAATTCTCTGGAAAATTTCAAAACGCTGAGACTAACTGTTATCATGCAAATTTGAAGATTTCTTTGTGGTTGGATGCATTCTATTCAGCGGTGCAAAGTGTATGCCAATATGGTTAACGTCTAGCGAGGAAATTCATTATCAACAAATTATTTTGCAAAATGCTTTTTGACAGTGCGGTGGCATGAGAGATCATTTTCGTATTTATTCTACGAGGCAAGTTTTAGGCAGCAGATACATTCTGTGTATTAATTTTAATTTTGGTGAAATTGAATCACATGTGAATTTTCAAATAGAACCATACATTTTTTACCTTAATGAATATATCAATAGAGAAATTCAATGATCTCTCATTTAATAATAATTTAAAGAGTAATAATGTATATTTGACACCGGGCTTGAGGAATCCTTAACTCTAAGGCAAGCAACGCTTATCATTGGCTCTTCTGGTAATTCAAGTGGCCTAGCCTCGGAAGATTTCCCCGTTCTCCTCGCCTTAAAAAGCATAAGAGGCGGAGTCTGTAGAATGTGGCACCAATCCAATAACACTTCCCTCCCCTGGAGAATGCTTCGTTACTCCCTTTTGTGGGAACATGTTCTTGTCGTGTATTAAATTGTGAAAAGTAATTTAAATTCAATATAATAAACGAATAAAAGTTTTGTTTGCATTGTAATGCTACACACATTTAAATATAGAAATAAGACATGCAACTAAACTGTATACACATGTTTTAGGAAGACGACAATTCTTTCTTATTATAACACTCATTTGTATACTTCTCACAGACAATATTGAGAAGTACGCCATCAATCTGATGATTTGTTCTGGTAATAATCGATCTTATACCTAATTGACATGTAATGTTAGAAATTTCTAATGTCTGGTATGGGAAATTAAGTATGAGCTCAGTTAATTTTAATGGGAGAGCAATTTTGCGATGAAAATATTTTTTTAATGCATATATTCCAAATCCATATACTTCCTTACATTAATTAACGTTGTTTCCATTTCCATTGAAGGCAAGGACATAACATCCCTCACGCGCCTATGTTTTGAAATGACCCTCAGAGAGGTCACTTGCTCTAGTCGCCGTGTTATTGAATTGAACTCTTGAAATGTTCTGTTCATACAGTAGTTCCCGAAACACGTAAATTCCAACAGGCCATCTCAAACTTATAGTAGTCACACCCTACTTTCAAACATTAGTAGATACCGCGGACTGTGAGACCGCACGTAGTTCGGTCAGACGAACGTAGTTCGAAACAGACTTCATTCTCGTTCATGAGCATGTGTTAATCTGTCCAACTTTTTTGTGTTGGAGGGGCTGTGATTCTTGGGGAGATAATAGTGTAGTGGACATGGAAACCACTCTCTGCACCTAAGCGAGTTCGTTTCCTAGTGTGGACAAAACTTTTGGAGATTGGGAACCTTTCTGGGGACTTCATGAATTATTATAATATTGCGATACCAAATAGTGCGTCCTATTATCATTATAGTTTTAATTCAATTATTTGTCTTTCATTTTGTTTGCATTTTAATCAGTTTTCTGTTTCTTATATAATTTTGTTAATGTATTTTAGGAATGGGGTTTAACTGATGCCAATGTTATTCTTGATTTAATCTAGATTGCTCTTTCCAAGTACTTGCAGCTCAAGTCACGTCTTATTGCGATCGGTGAGCTGAAGAATACCTGCATTAGGAGTGGACTGACACTATGCCAAATTTCAGAAAAAAAATTCAGAATCTGGAAGGGAATATTGATGACTAAAATAAAAGATTGTAAAATGTCGCGATCGTAATAGTTGTGACTGTCAATCAAATAATATCCTAGCAGAATCTATAGCAAGGGCGGTCAGTTTTGCCCGCATGGGCATTCGTGTTCCTATTTATGCCTCGCGGGTGCTGCCACTCAAAATCGTCGCTGCAGCGGGCAACGAAATAAATTTGAGCGCGGAAACATTCCTGGGAGGTGGATAACTCAATTACAAAAGAGAACAATGTTTTCATGAGGTTTTTATTAAATAAAACATAATAACTGTTGTAAAAAGCGCTTATTTATTGGAAAATAGAAAAATTCGTAATGAAAATTTTCTGAAAAATAGAATTATACAGAGTCCCACCAACTATGAGCCACCTCATAACTTCTAAACGGTTCCCGATATCGAAATGCAGTTTTCGCTTAACAATGCGGAATCATGGGGGAAGTAATGTGCGGTAGAGATATAATTCGAAATATTTTTAGTTTTCGAGAAAAAAAATTAACTTTGATTTTTTAAATGGGATCATATATTTTTTTCACTAGCGATAGATAATCATAAATAGACGAATGCATTGATGTAACATACGTTAATATTTTGATAGTATATTGAGTATAAAATTATTCTTTCAGACATATGATTTTGAACTAAATGTACGAAATTTCCTGTTAGTAACCGTTGCCATTGTCGCATTTGGGGAAGATTGCCTTCGCGGCGCCGGCTCTTTTGCGAGAACAGGGGAAAGGTCGCGAAGGCCACTTTCCCCAAAAGCGACAGTGTCGACGGCTGCAAGAAGAAAAATTGCACGTATAATTTCAAATCTCAAGTCTCATAATATAAATATATAAAAACGGGTTTATAAGTTTATATTATTATCGATTTTTTACATCACTACCAATGCGTGTACTATTTTTTTTAATTTAATCGCAAAATATCAAAAAATACTAATACAACCTTACCAATCCGTTTGAATTCATGTAATTCTGCAATTACAAAGTTAATTGTGAATGAACTTAAATTAATGAAGTAATTTAAATTAATTAAATTAAGTTTAAAAAATTAAAGACTATTGAAATATTTTATTGAAGTTTCTCAAGAAAATGTTTCAGTCTATCAGAACGGAGATGGGGAGGTACGCTTTCTCTAATTGTAAATGGGGAGTCAGAAAATAAACGGACGCAGAATATTGCCTGGGACGTGGGAAAATGAATATTACGCAACACTGTCGCTTAATGTCATCATTTGACGACTTTCCTGCTATCGAAACATCAAAATATTTTAGAAGATAACATTATTACTCAGCTTCATTTGTTAGCATAAAGTACTCAATAAATGGATTAAGACGTACTTTTTTCGTTGGGACTCATCAGGGCTCTAACTTATCGCAGGGTAAAGAAGTTATTTCGCTCAATGAAAGTAAGTTAAAATTAATAGTTTTTTTACGAACGTTATTCTGGTGTTTCCATCACCAAACAATTGTAATATCAAAAACTAGACTATTACCATGCATGCCGCCATTAGTTTTTATTAATCAAAATTTCAAAAAAACCTACTGCTAGCACTTCGGTTAGAACATTATAATATGTAATTTCAGTACATTGTCCATAATCGTTACACTACGCAAAATTGTGTGGAGTGGATAGTTAACGTCAGAAAATAACTCCAGTTACTTGTAGTGATATACAGGACAGTTTGGTTAACTGGGCCAGATATGCTTTTTATTTATTTTTTTCCCATTTGTTTATCTTAAGTTAGCCAAACTTATTATATAATAATATGAAGTTAATATAAGAAACAGTAATACAAATTATTAACTTTCAAGTTTTAGCAAATTTCGTGGGATGCAGAAACGTAGACGAAAAAATGATTCACTTAACTGCAGTATGGGATTAACTGATGCTCTTATTGTGGTCAAGTGAATTATTAAGAGCATGCTGAACAGAGTTATACGAGTATATTATAAATAGGAGACAGATTTTAATGAAATATCATTTTTACTTTCTTGCATACCTACGTATATACGGAGTAATATACGTAATGTAGAGAAAGTTATGTAATGTTGCGCCAAAAAACGGTGGATTTTCGGCAGATAAAAATTCATTGCCGGATCCTGATAACGAAAAAGTGGAAGTGCTTAATTAAGAGAAAAAAGTCCTCTAATATGTGATGTAGCCAGAATTCCTATTTTGTTGGTCCTTGATACCGAAAACTCAATTGCAAGCGAAACGCCCGCCGTCTGTCCGTTTGTGAACACTACTAGCGCTTAAACCATGCGTAGGATTTTTTTCAAATTGAAGAAACATCTGTCTATCTATCTGTAGTTGAAGCTTTGAAATTTTGAAAACCATTCTTTAAAACTTGGGGGTTTTTAGATCAAGCCCCATGGACATTCTCGAAATTTTCTCGAAAGTTTTGCTAAAAATTTGTTCTTTAAATTTATTGTAATAACAGAGCATAATACACTTATAAAAGTGGCATAGGTTCTATTTTCACGGTTAACAGGATTTTCAAAAATTGCAAAAGTTTGAATTTTTCTAGCGTCTTCCCACAACTGAAAAAATTGCAATTTTTTTGCGAAAATTGACCAATTAAATAACAAAAAATTAAACTAATGTTAAAACGATAATAATTTGGAAGATGTAGCATTACAATAAATACTATGAAAAACGAAAAAAGTACACTAATTTTTAGAAGGTTTAGATACCTGTAAATGAATGTTATCCAAAACCACAAATTTTTGGAATTGATCACTTTTATCAATAATCCTGCGATATTTAAGAAGCTATGTGAACAGTAAAAATGAAAAAAATGCCTTTACATATTTATGGGCTTTAAGAGTGTAATACAAATTTATTGGGGATACTATTGTATTTTATTTCAATTATCTATGTCCCCGTCTGAAGTTGGGACTCATGGCAGTTGCTTAGGCCAAAGGACGGACTTGCGAACAACTAGAAAACTCTAGCAGAAACTTCTACGAATCTAATACGAACGATATGTTAGAAAGAATAAAGATATCAAGTTTAGAAATTAAGAATACTCTTCTTATTCCCTTTACAAAAGTTCAAAATGTTAGCAACTCCCTGATATTTGGAAACAAAATAAAATGGCCGTTTTTGTAAGCTTAAAAAGTCTTCGTACACACCTGTTGAACAAAACATATTACGTTATTTAATACTGGGTATGAATTCCATTTGCTTTGATTATTGTCTCTAGTCTTTGCAACATAGATTTCAGCAACGTTGCCGTAGTCGCAGGGTCAATTAAACTTCGGTCTCTCAGACATGCATGTTTAATATTTTTTATTAGACAAACTGTATTTTCTATTTTCAATCCCATAACTGACCACATATGACCTACAGGGTCATATGCGATCAGTGAATGTTAGGGAATTTAAGAAGTGAATGAATTTGCTTTCTTAGTGTTTTAAGGTAGCTATGATCTAGTGGCGCCTCTAGGGTGACCAGATTAGTAACCAGGGAGGGCACCAAATATAAGAATATTTACCGCTTAAATGTCCGACCTATTTTCATTACTGGACATTTGATTGATGCACAAGTCTGGTCTAAGGGATCCCAATTCTTTTGTTAATATTCTGTCTTCATAATTCAAGTTTCTGTTGGGTAAATATATTACTTTATTCATGTTAAAAATGGATGACGATATTCATATTGTTTTGTGAAATTTTTAATTTAAAACACGTTTACGAATTCTCGTACAGATCAAAATACAACCAATTTCGCACAGAAGCATTGAGGAACAGATGTTTTAAACACCGTGCTAACATACGTTCCTAACGTGTTTGCAAATGTCAAAATTCAGGCAGACACATGGCGCGATCGCACATGATTTGTGACCGACGAGTGCAATAAGCTCACATAATTCCCTCTCACTTTCTTCCCTACAATGAAGAAACCATCCTTGTGTTAAAGGGCCAAGCGGCGGCCACAGGCTTCCTGTGTCCAATGCCCTGTTGCCAAATCCTGAGCTGTTGCCACTTGCTCGGTTATCGCTTCCCAGCTAGGATAACAAAACTTACACTGCTGGCTTGAATAGCCGTTACAGCTTTCTTTCGGAAAATAAGGGTTTCAGTGCAGCTGATAATTAGTCGATTCTCGAAAATACTTAATTGAAAAAAGCACCTACCACTGACGCAGTTATTCACTTTCTATTCATCTGACTACCAATACAAACAATAGAAAAACCGGTCTTATTTTCTTGTTTTATTGGTAACGGTTACGTAACATATTACAACTATTACACTACTAACACTTCATTCTTCTAATAAACCTTAAGGAAACGACATAGACACGGCTGAGAGACAAAAAATATATAATTATTGAAAAGCAAAACGATATATAAAATTCCACGTCTACAACTGATTTCAAAGTCATTTGTCAGATACATACTCTAATGTACAGAATAAAAAATGAGTAGTGCATGCAAGGATTTGAACCCGAGATCTTCAGCACAAGAAGAAGCCACCCAACCAAATACGCTACGATATTGTCCTTGGGCAGGTTACTTATATAGTGTTTTGAATATTACAGTGTTCTTGATGCCAGAAAATTCTTTCGAAAAATCGCAGAAGCTACTGTTTATTTCAGACAAATTTCTAAATGAAACGTATTTTAAAATTTAGTATTTAAAACGATTGCATTTGGAAATAAATCTCCAGCATGTGTGTTGGTGGTGTTCGAAAACATATATATTGTCACCATATAACTCAAACTTTTGCGAAAAACACTCATATTTTAAGAAACGTGCACATGAGATGATTTGAAAGACTAATAATGAAGAGCAGATTACATTAAGGAAGAAATATGTATAATTATCTTTCGTCTAACGCAGTGTATTCTTCAGACAACGTTCACAGAAGTAACGAATAGTACACAGAAAACTGCCAGAATAGCAAACATTCGTTTCGGTACATTTTTCAGTTTTAGAGGCATATCATTTTGTCATTCAATAGATCTTCATTGTATTAATTGTAATAATTAATTAATTGTATTGTAATAATTTTTTCAAATATACAATTTGTCCGATTTGTTACACACGATTCAAGCAGGAAGCTTTAAGTTAAATTTACTATGCGCACGAATAATATGAAACAATTGAATATTTGTAATATTGAAAAATTAAAACTTTGTATGGAAAAAGACTTAAAATGTTTTTAAGTACACGTTGCAAAGGTTGCGATAGCTCAGTGGCATCGATACAGTTTTCCCTGTAACGTTACTGACCACGAGGCCCTAGAGTTAGAGTTCCGCCGTTGGCGGATGTTCGACTGTGATTACATATGTAGGTCGAAAAACTTTGGAGCCGTTTTGAAGAAAAGTTTGAAAATGCTCCCCAGGGGCTTCAACTAAATTACCCCAAAATTTAAAGAATTATTTTCAAAATCGCAGGGCCTCGATTCGGGCCAGATCGTTAATGGAAAATTAGTTTTGACAAAAATTCTACGAATAGTTTACACACTAGTGTTCACAGAGAAACAGACAGACAGACCAGCGGACACATGGACGGAGAGTCGGACGTTTTGATATAATAACAACACTCTCTTGGTAACTTAAGTCCCCAAAACGTGTAATTCCATTAAATTCTCGACATCGATTTACTGCAACATTACATTCATACCTCTCTAAATATTACTTTTGTTACTCCGAATGTTTACGAGAAAGTAAAAATAAATATATAAATAAATACACTTTCACACACCACAGAGTAGGTTACATGCAAAAAAGAATAATTACAGAGCCCGAATTCTTGCCCGTCAGAATGCAGTTGTAATGTTATTACATAAACAGGGGGTCCCACCAACTATGGACCGCCTCCACAACTTCTAAACGGTTCAGAAAATCGAAATGAAGTGTTTACTGAATAATGCGGAATCATGGGGCAAGTAACGAGCCGTAGAGAAATCCTCTATAATATTTTTAATTTTCGAGAAATTTAATCATCTTCGATTTTTTAAATGGAACTATATATTTTTATCACCAGCAATGGATAGACCATGAAAAGAGGATTAAAATGATGTATCATTTGCTAATATTTTGATAGTAACTTGAGTATAAAATTAGGCTTTCTGACACGTGATTTTGAATTAAACGGGTAATCGTGTAGCAGATCTTGCAACTCTCGCTTTTAGGGAAGTTGGCCATCACGACGTCTAGACTGTTGCGTCTTGACTGAGAGGGGTGGCAGTGGGGGATAAGAGGTATAACTACAGTAATTCTTGGTGATGGCACAGACATCACACTAAGAAATACCAATTTTGACCAATCACATTAAGAAATACCAATCAGAGTGGGAGACATTTTCCATTTATTTATTTGGATTTAACTTGCCTTCTACTAAAATTTCAAAACATGGATCGTTCCAAAGAACGATATAAAAAGTTGGTATCGTAAAGAAGATGTTAATAATAATAAATATCATTTTCAAACTGAACAAGAAGCCAACCACCGTCTCTTCGTTGGTAAATGTCATTTTTAATTAAAATGATCACTCGTCCACTTTGCAACCATACGACTGCTGTTCTTGAATGGAAAAGAAAACTGTACACTTCCGTCTTCTGCATTTTCAAGTTTGAGGCAGCACTTGGCGCTATGAAATGAGAAACTCTCTAATCAGAATGAACAGTAGCGAATGCAGATATGCATTTTTGTTAAAGTTTGGTAGTTACACTGATAGAACTGTCAAGAGTATTTCAAGTTTTTTATTACTTTGTTCTTCTGGTAGTACGTGTTTAAATAGTAAGTTAAGTTACTGTGAATAATTAGAGAAAATGTCTACCTATCTATTATTTGATGAATTAATCAAGATATTACAATGAAAATCTTTAAGAATTCATTCGCTTCCCATATATTAAAGTGATAGCTTGTTTCTGCACTGAGTTCGAGTTTTGTAAATTTAGAAATGACCTTTATAATAATAATAATAATAATAATAAATATTATTATTATTATTGTTATTAATATTGTTATTATTATTATTATTATTATTATTATTATTATTATCGTTATTGTTATTGTTATTGTTATTGTTATTGTTATTGTTATTGTTATTGTTATTGTTATTGTTATTGTTATTGTTTATTGTTATTGTTATTATTGTTATTATTATTGTTATTGTTATTGTTATTGTTATTGTTATTATTTATTGTTATTGTTATTGTTATTGTTATTGTTATTGTTATTGTTATTGTTATTGTTATTGTTATTGTTATTGTTATTTATTATTGTTATTGTTATTATTATTATTATTATTATTATTATTATTATTATTATTATTATTATTATTATTATTATTATCGTTTTCGCTACAATATTTTTTATTTCGTTCTTTTCGATTATCGTTGATTTGGAATTTCAGAAGAAGAAAAGTTCAACTCAGATCAACAACAGGGAAAAAATTCTCATTCAGTTCGTTAAAATTTGTGTTTGTTCATATGTTTTTCATGTCAAGATCATGAATTGCTGCAATTACACCTTCATCCTACACGGCCATCCCTCTTACACTCCTCTCTTCACAAAACAGTATATTCCGAGCTTGACCGTCGACCTGTGCACACCTCTCTCTCGCTAGTTATCGCGGCGACCAGAGATAAGCCCCGTGCCGGGGCCGAAGCGCGTTCAGTGTCAAGTGCCTTTCATAGTGACTTTCTTAGTGCGTTCAGTGCTTACTAAATTTATATATTTTTTTTTCTTAAACCTGTGAACTTATTAGTTGTGTATACTTCAAGTTCTGCTTTGTGACGAAAACGTCTGATCATCGACGACTTTTCTGCAACGCTTTTTCATCACCGGCCATGGAAGATTCAAGAGATCCGTTCCCACCGCTCCCCGAAGCTGTATCCTCAGCACTACATACTCTGAATAATTTCTATCCTAATCCACCTCAACTTTTCCACTACCCACACTTCATGCAGCCGTTAGCAGCGCAACAATCATCCTTCGAGAGGCAGCCTCCAGCTCACCAGATAAGTGAAACAGAATCGCCTTCAGTTAAGCGCCAGCGACTGCAGTTTTCAAATACCAGTGAACAGTGCCCGAGTAGCCTGCCTACTCCTGGAACTATCCCGTTATATAATATTACCACCAGCAACAGATTCACTCCACTTGATCAGGCAAATAATATCCCACAAGATCCTTCTTCTCAAGATGCCGATATTAATTCTTCTCCTCCACAAATCGAAAAAATACCCCCTATTTTCATTCACAACCCTCCTGCACACGCGGAACTCCTGAAAATAATTAAAGATCTACTAAAGCATGCAAATTTTACCACTAGAGTTAAAGGATCCTACACGGAAGTTGTTGTAAACTCCGTTGATGATTTCACCCTGCTCCGAAAAAATCTATCAACTAAAGACCTATCCTACCATACCTATCGAGACCCAACCAAAGCTACCATCTCAGTAGTACTCAGAAACGTACCAACTTCTTATTCAGAAGAAGAAATACTTCAGGAATTAGTAGAAAAAAACTTACCTGTAATAACAGTTATAAGATTAACAAACCGTGAACGCAAACCATGGCCATTATGTGCAGTAACTCTCGCAAAAACAAACGAAGGAAATGCAATCTACAATTTAAAGGAACTTTTTAATGCTGTCATCACAATAGAAGAGCGTCGTCATAGACCTGGTCCAGTTCAGTGTCGGCAATGTCAAAACTACGGACATTCTAAGAAAAACTGTGGCTTTCTACCGCGCTGTGGAAAATGTGCGGGTCAACACGCTACTATCGAGTGCGCTAATGAAGAAACAAAATGTGTAAACTGTGATAAGCCACATCGGGCCTCCAGCCGTGAATGTCAGGTTTACCAAAATATTCTATCCAGAAAAGTTCTTCCTTCCCAGTCGCGCAACCAACCTCCAAACATACCTCCAACAGTTCTGCCCACACAATCTTTCACTCCCCCAAACCCCTTCACCGCCCCTTTCCCCCTCCTCACCACCACAACACCCCAGAGAAAGACCCCCGAACATTTCTCCTCTCGACGCACTATACCCAGACCGACCGAACCGAGACCACCGTCCTCGTATCAATCGCCCTTGTACTCAGATTTCCTCAAACCTTCAACATTCCCAACTCACTCTCACTTCCAAATAATTTCACAAATTGTTTCCCAACAAGTTGAAATATTCCTTTCAAATCTGTTAAATCAAATAATCCCCGTTCTTACCAATTCAATTCTCCAATCTCTGAAATTTTATTATCCTCAAATTTATGTCTAAAAACCCCCGTCATCCAATCCGCCTAATATCGTGGAATGCAAATGGCCTACGAACCAATATTCATATACTCGCACATTTTCTCCATAGTAATAAAATCGATATAGCTTGCATCCAAGAAACCCACCTGAGTCCCTCTATCAAAATTTTCATTCCTGGATATACGATGTATCGATATGATCGTCCACGAAATCGTAGCAGTGGTGGTGTAGCCATTTTTACGAAAAATAATATCTCCCATCATCATCTCCCTGAATATACAAACCCCACGTTTGAAAATATAAGCGTTGCAGTACAGCAAACCGGACAATCCCACCTTATAGTGACCTCAGTGTATAAGCCCCCCAATATTCCTTATAAAACAGGCGACATCGATCCACTGTTTTTATCAAATCAACCTACAATTGTTGTTGGAGACTGGAACGCCAAGAATACAGTATGGGGTAGCAGACTCAATTCTCCTGCCGGCATCCTTCTTCTTGCAGATATTGAAAGATTAAATCTAACAGTGCATGCTCCTGATTCTCCCAGCTATTATCCCTACCAATCTTCAATACCAGCAGACATCCTCGACTTCGGTATTTCAAGCAACATTAGCTACAATATTATTGTAGAGCCACACATCGCTCTCCCTTCAGACCATCGACCTCTTCTTTTTCTCCTTGAATACTTCAATAAAAGAAAATCGCCCAGCTCAGCCCTACTGCCTACAAAAAGTCAACTGGCCTCACTTTCAGATCCTGATTTCCCGCATTCTGCCACCACTTCCATCACTGAAAAGCTTCCAAGAAATTGATAGAGCCATTGACTCCCTCACCCACACCATTCTCGATAGTTTAGATCTAACAGCTCCCCCAATACGTCAACGCAACCCACTACCTCCTATTTCTCCAATCTTACAGAGACTATTATATCACAAAAGATACATTCGTAATCACTGGCAAAAACATCGTTCCCCCTTCTTAAAATCGTACCTAAACCTACTCACTAAAATAGTAAGACGTCTTTTGGCAATATCTAACGCCCAATATCTCCACTTCCAAACTCAAACCGCCAACCCAACCGATCACACGCTGTGGAATATCACTCGCCGCCTCTTGCGCAAGCCAACTAATATACCCTCCCTAACAACCGCGGCATTCGTAGCAACTACTCCTGCAGATAAAAGCAAAATACTAGGTGAATACTTTGCCACAACCTTCACTCCCCATCCTTCAGAAAATCCCCTTCATGATCAGTTACTCCTCGAAGAAATCCGCCGAACTAGAACAACAGTCCCAAGATGTCCAAAATTCATATCTCCCATCGAAATTGTGAACCATTTATCTGTCGCTGCCCCAAAAGTTTCCAGTGGTCACGACTTAATGCCAACGTACGTACTTAAACGCCTTCCATTCACAGCCATTCTGCATATAACATCAATATTCAATGCATCTCTTCGTCTGTCATATTTCCCTCGCAAATGGAAACACGCCCACATCATTCCCATTCTGAAACCAGACAAGCCAAAAAACGACCCGTCAAGTTATCGCCCAATTAGTCTTCTGCCCTCATTAGGAAAACTGTTTGAAAAATGTATCCTCACCAGATTAATCTCCCATCTCAGTTCAGTCCAAGCCATACCTCCGCACCAATTCGGTTTTCAACCACTACTTTCCACAAATCACCAAATATTAAGACTAACCGAGGATATAATCGAAGGCTTCCATGAAAAGAAACACACAGTCGCAATCTTCCTCGATATTGCTAAAGCTTTTGACACCATCTGGCATCCAGGACTGTTATACAAACTTATTCACATCGGAACCCCCGACTATCTTATTCACATCATCAAAAGCTACCTTGCCGATCGCACCTTTTCTGTCCGCCTTCCTGGAGCCCTTTCACTATCTTTTCCCATAAAAGCGGGAGTACCCCAAGGATCTGTTCTCTCTCCTACACTATTTAATCTTTATACAGCTGATATACCATCCACCCCTCATACCTCCATTGCTCTGTTTGCTGATGACACCGCAATATATTCCTCAAACCGTGATATTGATACCGCACAAGAAGACCTGCAACACCACCTCTTTAAGCTTTCTGACTGGGCCAAAAAATGGCATATCCGGATAAACCCTGCGAAAAGCCAAGCCAAAATCTTCACGCTCCGAAGACCAAATAATCCTTCCCCTCTCAAATATCAAGGAGAAAATATAACTTGGCTCCCAAACAACAAGCCAGTTAAATATCTGGGAGTACTTTTTGATAGGCGGCTCACATGGAAACCAAATATTCTCCACAGAATAACCCTGGCAACCCGTAGAACCCACCAATTATATCCCATACTCAAAAAGTCATCACCCTTGCAACTCCATGTCGCTACTCACCTATACCAGTCAATGATCCGCCCAATTTTATCCTACGCTTCTCCTATCTGGGCCTCAGCCAGCAAATCCAACATCCAAAAAATGCAGGTTTTCCAAAATAAATTCCTCCGAACCATCACAAAAGCTCCATGGTTTGTACCTAACTCTCAGTTACATAACGAACTCGGCATTACTCCTATCCCCGTCCATTTCTCCCTCCTATCCTCTCGCTTCTATCCTAAAATTCCCCAGATTCCCTCAGCCGTACATTTCAAAATCGGTAAACAAAATCCTCACCACAATAGACTAAAGCGAAAACTACCGCGACAGTTCTTCGATCCTCCTTGATTTTCATGTACCCGATGTGGCTTCTCACATTTAGTTCACATGAACTCAATGTATTCGTGTCTATAATTTTTCTCAGTCAAAGTTAATGTAATTCTATGTAACATAACTGTATCGTACTCGGATGCTGAGGGCCTTCGGGCCAAGCAGAAATAAATGGAAAAAAAAAAAA
>BLKR01006893.1:0-47981 GCA_011170035.1 Teleogryllus occipitalis | reverse complement strand
AAATATATTTGAATGTTCAGTTCTGAAGTTCTCTCTCTTCTCCCAAAAAAGGTTGCTCTCAGGGCTCAAATTGGTGAGCTGCTCTCAGCCCATCTGGATCCGTCGAAGCGAACAAAGCAAGAAGCTGCGACCTCGGGCGGCATTGCCGGCGCGTCTCAAAGCCACACTGTGCCTCCTGCCCCGTCCCCATACCCGCCCCTGCCCCCGCCACCACCACCGCCCTGCCCCTCCCCGCCCCGCCCCGCCTCTACCCCGGCCCCACTCCCGGCCCGCCCCGCCCCCGCCCGAGACGGCGCCCGAGCTCACCGCCCACAAAGTGTGTCGGAAGGCTTCGTGTGTTTGTGCAGTGACCCACTACTTGACAACCGAATGGGCATCCTCACTCGCCGTTCGAAGCTTTCTACCGGGAGCGGTAGCTCAGGGCATCAACTGATGGCACTGCAGCGCCTCTGACCAGGAGGTGCTAGGTTTCCATTCCCCACGGTGGCAAAATATTCGACACTGGCTTGTCAGCTAGCTCGAATTCAGTCGCTGTCTGGAGGAGAATTCTAGCGGTCGGCTGCTCTGATCGGTAGTTTTCCGTGGTTTCTCCGATCAACACCAGGCCAATGCCGGAGCAGTACCCTAACAAATGGGCCACGGACCGCGCGCGATCTTTCCTTCTTCTTTCTTGTCCTATCCTCTCCCCTTACACACACACACTCACCCACACACACACTTTTACTAACATGCTACAGTACCACATATTGCGGAGACCGGTCGGGAGCTTAGAGCTTGTCCCGGCTGAGGCGGTGCCCCGCTGATGGAAGAGTGCTGGTTAGGGGGGGAAACTCCGTTAGCGGACGGTAGGTAGACGCCAGATCTCGCCATCCAGCGGGGGAAGATCATTGCCATCTCCCGAAAAAAACATGCACTACACTAACGTGACTAATGATCAGAGCAGTTGACACGCCCCGAAACACGAAAAAATCAATCAATCAATTAAATAACTATTGGTGAAGCTGAAATGCTCACATTTCCCATTGCCAGTTTAAAGCGGTGAGCGCCTACACAAGGTGTGATTGATCCCACCGACGGTGTCATTTAGAAAGGTTGTCACATCCATGGTAAAAAATGCATGCAAGGTTTTTCCCGTTTCATATTCTTATGTTTATTCCCTCCCCAAAAAAAAGCTTATTTCGAAATGTGCAGTTTTTGCCAGATTTAGCTTAAATATAATTTACACTGAACTAAAATCATTTGCATTCCAGATATTCTTTATTTCACATTACTGAAACTCTAATACGACCCACTGAACATCATAAGAACGACGAAGTACATGCTAGTTCCCTGTATGTTCAAATAATAATTGAGCTTATACGTTTTTTTGGTAAATTAACTTCCTCTTAAGTACCCTCGGGTGGTATGAGAACTAAGAAACGAGGCAAAAATGTGATCGAATGAAAACAAACTTAATACATAATAAGATTGTTGAGATTTACAACCATCAATATTCCACAAAAATGTGTACCATATATTAATGAAATGAAAGAAATTAGATAATGCTATTTTTTCCTAAACTATTTCCTATTTTCGGTCATAACGGAATTCCTCTTGTCTACAAAATGACGCATGCACTTTACTGAATGTCGTTTTAAACAGCACTGTAAATTTAAAAAAACAATTTTTTTTCAACGTTTTGTCCAAATGTAATGTGTAGCAATACATATTTTTTAAACGCAGGAAGAAAGATGTATATTTATACGGGGAGTTAAAAGTCATTCATCCAATTCTTCCATATTCCAGTTGTATTTCATTATATGATTATCTCATTCATTGTAGTTGCATATCCTTTCATTAATTAACCAGCTAGTAAATCAGTATCTTGCAAGTGAAACAATACCATTACAACTCATGTTTCGCCCTTTTCCAGAAACACATTTGAGGATATTTAAAAAAATATTTAATATGCGTAAAAATTGAGTTTACTCATGATATCTAGGAGTTGAAACTTTTTTAAAAATTAATTCTTATTGTATGAACTATTAAAAAAATATACGATTTCATGACGTTTATTGAATTCCTACTCGTCTCCACAAAAGTTGCACTCTGAGAGGAAACACGTTTTCCTTTTCCTTGTTAGGCGCTTATGTCGGTGCTTTTGGGCCAGTCCCCTCTCCGCCCCGCCCTGCCTGTCCTATCCCCCTCCGCCCCGTTCCGTCCCGCCCCGCCTCCCTCCCTTCCCTCTGCCCGCCCAGCCTCGTCCCCGCTAGGCTCCAGTCTCCGCTAGACCCCGCTCCGGCCATCCCCGCTTCACCGAGCTTCTTCCCTACCTCGCCCCACCCAGATATCCCCGCTTCACCCTGCTCTGCCCCGCCCCACCCCATCCCGCTCCGCCCTGCCCCGCCCCGCTCCGCCCCGCTTCTTCCCCGCCTCACCCCGCCTCGCTTTTCTTCGCCCCACCCCGCTCCGCCCTGCCCCGTCCCGCTAGGCCCCGCTCTGGCCATCCCCGCTCCACCCACCATCTTCCCCACCTCGCCCCGCCCCGCTTTACCTCGCCCCCCGCTATCCCCGCTCCACACTTCCCTGCTCCGCCCCTCCCCGCCCCGCTCCGCCGCCTACCATCCCGCCCCCGCTCCTGTGGCCCCGCTCCGCAGGCTCCCGTCTGTGGCCCCGCCCGCCAGGCCCCAGTCTGCCCATCTTCTGCCCCGCCTCGTTCCGCCCCACCCCGCCCGCCCCGTCCCGCCCCACCCCACCCCGTCCGCCCTGTCCTGGCCCGCCCCACCCCACCCCGCTCCACCCCACTCCGCCCCGCCCCAGTGCGCTCCGCCCCGCCTCGCCCCGCTAGGTCATCACCGCTCCGCCCATCTTCTTCCCCGCCTCGTCCCGCCCCGTTCTGCCCCACACCGCCCCGCCCCGCCCCACCCCACCCCACCCCGCCCCAACCCACTCCGCTCCGCCCGGCTAGACTTTCACCGCTCCGCCCAGCTCCGCTCCACTCCTCCCAGCTCCTGTCCCGCCCCGCCTCGCCCCGCCCCGCTCGTCCCCGCCATCCGCCCGTCCACCGGGCCGAGATTAACGTAGGCGTTAAACGCCGCCTAATTGGCCAAAACAAGGAGCGCCTCAGCCGCGAAACACTATCCGCCCCCCCGGAGAGAGAGAGAAGCAGCGAGTGTTTTCGAGGCGGGCTTGCGCGAGCCGTGGCCCTGTTTCGCAGTTCCCTCTTCCTTAAGGAGGCGATGTTGATGTTGCGATCAGTGTCGAAGAGATAATCTGTTGCCTTTGCTCGAGGAAGGAAGCGCATATGAAAATAAACGGAATATTCCTCATGGTTTTCTTCAGATGTTCACTACAGTCATTAAGCTACTGGAAAATACGTCTTTATTGAGACATTATAGGCACACTTGTAGATGGAAGATGAAAGAGAACGACCAAAACGGGCTGAGAGTACCCGTCGGAACGAATTTCTTATTTACTTCAGTTATAGAAATTCAATTCAAAGGTAGAAAATGAGTTGAGGAGGGTGGGAAGTTAATTCAAATGTTAAATTTGTGGTTTATATAATTTCGTTAATGGGCTGTAATAGTGAATCATCCACAAGACGATTCACGCGAAATCGCTCATTTGATTTGTTATTTTCCCCAAATCTCGGAATAAATTACAGTACTTGTACGAAAACTTTTACATCTATGATTGAAAAAAAACTAATAAAACAAGGAAGCAATATCATCAGCAAGCGTTTTATTTTTGTTTATTCTATTTTATTAGAATATTTAAAAATTAGCTCAACAGTCGAGCAGTCTTTGTTGTTATGGACCACTAGATTCTCTATGAATAATTTCTGTAATGGAATTTGATTGTGAGGGAACTACAGAACCTCTAAGTCTGCCAAACGTCTCATTCGATTCGTTATTAACTCGAGACCTCGGAAAAAAATAATGAATTCTGGGTTTTACTTTTATGGTTGAAAAACCTGACATAAACATGTAAGAGATGCGATCAAGGTCTTCAGAGCATATTTCTCTTTACAGTCTCTTGACAAAGCTGTTTTCTCATGTTCTCATTCGTTGCATAAATGGCCCGTGATCCAGTGCAGAGTCCTGCAGTGGTGAAGCAGTGATAAAACTCTGTTTTGGTGTCATTAGAAGATGGTGTCCTTGGGTTGCTAGAAAATGTTGCTGAGCCTGTTTAATTGACATAAATTTTCTCTACGTTTATTTCGAATAAAAGAGCTCGAGCATAATCTGACGATTAACTAAAATCGTTGGGTAGTATACTCTTTTGGCCATTGCTATACTTCGAGTTTTCTATAGCACATATCTGAGGCCAGGAGCCCCGTTGAGAAGGACGTTCGCGAATTGAAAAGATTAATTTTACAAGGCAGGAGGTGTAACAATGGCGTAACGTCATCGCATACTATAGAACAATCGAAGTACGAGCGCAGAAAGGTGCCATATCGGGTGGGTGGGGTGGGTTGGGGGACTCTTGCGCATGGTATCCGACTTCAGCCAATGAGCTTCAGACACCAGTTTGCGTCACAATATTAGGGCGAATTTTAAATGCAGCCAGATACCGAAATTATCACATCGTTACACAACATTGAAACAGATTTATGAAGGATGATCTGGGCTGTCCGGGTTACGCCGCGTTGAAGGCTAAGGTGCCGACGTTTCGACGAACATATCGCAGTCCTCTTCAGGGCTGTACTGGAGCTTACGATATCAGATTTATGAAGGATTTCTCTTAACTATTGCATCTTGTACACCTTCATCGTGTTATTTGTGGTTGGTTCTCGTTGAAAGTTATCACTTTGTACCACTTTAAAAATGTTTTTCAACACTTGTCGCTCTCCATGCAACATGCCGGCCAACGCCCGGTGTGGCTTTTCAAACGAAGTGCCCGTGCTGTGGTTACGTGGTTCATGACGCAAACTGATGGTGCGCAGAAAGAGCAAAAATCGGTGCAACGGGCGCCTCTGACCGGAAGGTCCTAGGTTCGAGTCCTGACGGCGGCAGGATTTTCAACACTAGCTTTTCAGTTAGGTCAAATTCAGTCGCTGTCTGCAAGAGAATTCTAGCGGCCGGCTGCTCTAATCGTTAGTTTTCCGTGGTTTCACCGATCAACACGAGGCGAATGCCGGAACAGTACCCTAACAATCGGGCCACGGACCGCGCGCGATCTTTCTTTCCTCTTCCTTGTCCTACACTACCACATATTCCGGGAGACCGGTCGGGAGCTTAGAGCTTGTCCCGGCTGGGGCGGTGCCCCGCTGGTGGGAGAGTCCTGGTTAGAGGGAATCCCTACTAGGAGACGGTAGGTCAGAGCCGAATCTCGCCATCCATCGGGGGAAGATCACCGCCATCTCCCGAAAAAAAACATGCACCCCACTTACGGGACTAATGACCAACGCAGTTGACACGCCCGGAAACACAAAAAAAACAATCGGTGCACCGGAGGAACCCACCCATGCATTTCCACCACGCGCCATATCAAGGCGAAGGCTGCCAGCGTCGCGACGCGGCGCCGCCCCCTCCACGGCGAGCGGGTTGGCCTGCTGCTGCTGGGGCGGCGGCGGCGGCGCCCACGTGTCGCACGCCCCCCGTGGCGGGTGCGCGCGCGTCCGCACGGGCGTGAGTCACCCGCCTGGCGGGGGCGGGGGCGGGGCGCTCAAAGAGGAGGTTGTTCACGCGGCCCGACGCCATGCGCCCCCGCGCAGCGCCCAAACCTCTGGGCTGCGGCGGCGACGCTCTCCAAGGCACTTCGACAAACTCCAAGGCAGGTTTCAGGAGGAATCAGTTGCCGATGAAAGCTACCTTACGATTATTACTATGGGGCGCATTTTGATGACCTAAAACATTGCCAAAAATTATTAATAAAATGCGCTTAAAATGATTTTAAAATGCCCAAAAAGCAAAGAAAAATGACGATTGACGTAAAAATGACGTAAAAATGTGACTATTTCAGTTCAGATGAACAACTCAAGCTGGATATGTTACTGAGTTACCGAGGTTTCTTCTATCCGTTCAAATGTTATTTATTTATTTAAAAAATTGGGTTGACGCCATCTTACGAGACGGATGCATCTGGTTGTGCTCTTGATATTTTGTGATTATCTACTTTTTTTTTAGCGATTTGACTGTGCCTAGTGTGTTTTAAGTGCTTGCATTACTTGTTGCAGGTTAGCTGAAAATATAATTTCAACCAATTTTTTTGCTATAACCAAGACAAAACAAAAAACGTTACGAATTTTAAACGGACATTCAAACCTCTACGAATTGCAGATTTACGAGGTGCTGATAAGTGTCTTTTTTTAAAAAAATATTTCTATCTGCTCGACCAGCTGGTCCTACAGAGTTGTGAATACACATACATAATTCTTGGAAAACTTCCTAAGTTGATTGTCTTATTGAGGTGTTAAACCACAAAGAAAGACATAAATTTTATGTTTTACGGTGAGGTGAGAAAGGAAAATAGTTTGAGTTTGATATTGTTAAGGTTTGGAGTGGGTGTTAAATAGAATATTATGAGACGACATGTGGGGAGATTTGAATCAGGGGGGTCTGAAAATATTTTTGGGAAAACGAGATTTTATTCTGTTCGGAGTATTGGGTGGTTGGCCAAGGTGAAAAAAGGAAGTGCTTGGGCAAGATGGAAGAAGTGTATAAAATTAAGAGGATAAGCTTATTAAATAGTCTGAGATGTAAGGCATTTGAAGTTCACGATGAATTTGACTGTTAGGAATGAACCAGGGTGCGTTAAGTAGTCTGCGAAGGCATTTATTTTAAAAAACTTGAATTTTGTTAGTATGGTGCTGATAAGTGTCAAATGTTATCATCTTGGAAACTTTTGGTTTTGGAAGATGGTTTTCCAGGAAATCTCTGTCTTTAATTATCCCGAAAACTAGCTGAACCGACAGTAGCGTAGATAGATACCACAGTAACCTACATACAACAGCTGACAATTACAATTTCTGAGAGAAGAAATTGAATAGGCTACTCAGGAATTCTATGGAGAACATTTGTTGCATCTCGTAAATATTATGTAAATTAAATACCATTACAATATTAAAATCGATGAAATCGGCGCAAAATGCATTTAAAATGACGGAAGGGGAAAAAAACAATTTATTAGTGGAAATCGACGAAAAATTAAAAATAAATAAATAAAAAAACATAAAAATGGGTCACTTCCTTTTGTCATAACATGAAATTAATTTTTATATTACACGGCATTGTTTTAAAGTGCAAAGAAAAATTACATATGATTAAAATCCGCTAATTAAAACCCCTAATTATTTCATATGTTGAGTCCTCTATTGCCTTTTGTACCAGTTCCTAGATCCAGCAACTGAGAAGTATCCATATATGTTTGAGAAATATTAAAATTCAGCTTCCGGATTTCAAATTACTTATTTTTAATTATTTTCACACTTAAGTTTTTAATTAAGTGTAAATTTTATGAAAGAAGTACGTTGATTTTTAATATCAATTTAATTAATTAAGCGGACTAATTGTCGAGAACAAATTTCATTTGAATAAAAAATCTTTATCTTCAATATTACAGTTGTAAGAAGATGCCGAAAAAACCAAACTTACGCAATTTTCAAAAATTCTTAAAATTCATAAATTAGAGTTCTACCATTATGGGACTGAGAAATTGATTAAATGTGAAAAAATTTACTTTGGGCGACAATAAATAGGATCTGAGAAGAGGGTTGGCAGATCCGAAAAGCTAGCCCAGATCAAAGAAATAGAAAACTAACTATAGTACGAGAATTTCTGTACCATTCTGTAGCTACAGTAGTTTGTTTTGCGTCCCAATTTTGGTTCATTAATTGGATTTGGTCGGTTAATGGATTTAGAATACTGTATTTTCTTTAGAGAAAGAGGAAGCCGATTAACATATAGTCGACAACATCTTCAGTTCATTGCCACCGGTAGCGGTAGCTCAGTGCATCAACTGATGTCACTGCAGCGCCTCTAACCGGGAGGTCCTAGGTTCGAGTCTTGACGGCGGCAGGATTTTCGACACTGGCTTTTCAGCTAGGTCGAATTCAGCTGCTGTCTGGAGGAGAATTCTAGCGGCCGGCTGCTCTGATCGGTAGTTTACCGTGGTTTCTCCGATCAACACCAGGCGAATGCCGGAGCAGTACCCTACCAGCGATCTGTCCTTCCTCTTCCTTGTCCTATCCTCTCTCCTTACACACACACACTTACACTAACATGCACTACACTACCACATATTTCGGGAGACCGGTCGGGAACTTAGAGCTTGTCCCGGCTGGGGCGGTGCCCCGCTGGTGGGAGAGTCCAGCTTAGGGGGAAGCCCCACTAGCCGACGGTAGGTCGGCGCCGGATCTCGCCATCCAGCGGGGAAAGATTACCGCCATCTCCCGAGAAAAACATGCACTAAACTAACGGGACTAATGACCGTAGTAGTTGGCGCGCCCGGAAACACGAAAAAATCAATCAATCAATTCAGTTCATTGCCCGCGGTATAGAAATATATCAATGGTATACAAAGACTAGAAGATACTTCAGTGGTTTCCTCACTTTACTCACGAGAAACTGCGGAAAAACCAAGGCAACGAACGACAATCACATGTTTCATCATTTCGTATTTGTTAAAGGTGTTGCACAATGCCATAGGACTTTCACGACTTGTAACTCATCTTTCTCGTTATCGATATCTTCCATGGAACAGGTATCGAATTTAGGTGAAGTACAGTTAGTTATCTTCTTCCGACACACCGTCCGCATTGCTTGTCCTTGATCTCCTTAAAGACATCTTGTGACTTATGATTTTTAGACCTTCTTTCACAATATCCGATCCTATATCCATTCTCTCACTTTCCTTTTATCCTTTAATTTGACATCGCCTATCTTTACAGTTTATAAATATTTCAACTAGAATCAGTCCATGCATAACATTTTTTGTCATTAATTCTAATGTACTTGATGTGTTCATTAAGACCCAGACGAAAAGACAAAAAAAGTTTCAAATGGATGAAAACCTTTGAATTAGGCAATATGTATATAAATAAATTGTGGTGTCTGTCTGTAATTAGAAAATAATTTTTAAAATGGTTACACGATGAAAGTCTTCTGAATTTTTTGTGCAATTCTGTCTGACCCGCCTTGTATCTCGGGAACAGTGGGAACAGTCAATGTTGATGAGGTTTTCACTCAAAGTCAGAGTATTTTGTCGGGCATACTTTCGGTTACATTTTCACATTATTTTCCATAATATGAGACCCATAAAGCCTATTCGTTGTTACTCTATTTTTTTAGTTTACGCCTTACTATTTAAGAGAAAGTATTATAATCGTGCGGCAAAAATCGACGATTTTTGGACGGAAAAAACGTCTTGTAGGACCCTGGTATCGAAAAACTGGAGAAATCTTGTTCGAATATACCAAGGTTGTCCAACTGGCGGCCTGTGGGGCTTTTTATTGTGGCCCGCTAAGTGTCATTAGAAAAACGTGAAAGTCCCTTGCATCTTTAACGGACGAGAACATTGTGTGCCTAGCGCGCGTGCCCTGTCGAGGTCAACTCCCCCTTAATGTTAAAAAAAGATTATGTTTAGACTTAAGATTTTTTTATAAATTCAATATTTCAAAATTACCCCAAGGAGTTTGACTGCGTTATGATACGACCTGATATTACACATGGTTCCACCAACCATCCCGTTTCAGAATAGCCGGGCAATCTACCAAAATCATCAATACGGGGACACGTCTGGATCGCCCGAGTAAAGATAATGTGGCCCACAACCTTATTAAAGGAAATAATTGTGGCCCTTGAGGTCTTGAAAATTAAACACCCCTGGAATATACAGTAATGCAATCGCCCACGCAGGTCGATTTTCGCCGTGCAAAAATAAAATTTTGCCTTAAACTTTGAAACCGCAGGCGCTAAACGTGCCAGGAATTGTGCTGTTAGATCGCCGAGAAGGCACTGTATGACTTCGGAATGCGAGACGGGGGCGGCTGAGAGTTTCTCTGACAAAGGATTTCACCGCATCTGTGCTGGCTACAGACAATAAACTTTTAATATACAAGTTATTCTTGAAACCAATCTGGACATACTGTATACAGCTCTGTGGCTCAACCTGCAGGTCAAATATTCAAACCACACAGAGATTCCAATCCAAGGTTCTGAGAGACATTGCTGGTGCTCCCTGGTACGTCCGAAACGATGTGCTACATAATGATTTTAACATGCCAACAGTACAACAAGAAATTAAAAATTTTAGCCATAAATATGTCAGCAAAGTAGAAAACCATAAAAATGTACTAGCCATAAACTTACTGGACAATAGTTTAGAAGTCAAAAGACTGAAAAAGTTGAAACCATTGGATTTGACAAATAGATTTTAAAATGACAATAGTAATAATACTGTAATAAAATCAACATCAAATGTTTTGTTAACATTACAAGTGTGTAATATGATAAAGGAAGATCACCAGTGGGTGACCTTTCCATGGAAGTTTGTAATTTCCAACAGCATATTTACTTATTGTTCTTGTTTTGAACAGATTATAAATTTACAGATTTAAATAAAAAAAAATCTGCAAGTCAAGTGTCAGGTCGCCGAGGACGCTACCCCCATCTCAACGCCGGACACGAAACGGCCGAAACTCAAACTCTGACAGAACGTGTTGTAATCCTCAGATTCCACCGGGAGAGGTGGCTCAGTGCATCAACTGATATCACTTCAGTGCCTCTGATTGGGAGGTCCTAGGATTCCACTCCCGGCGGTGGCAGGATTTTCGACACTAGCTACATAGCTAGGAGGAGTCTGGAGGAGAATTCTAGTAGCCGGCTGCTCTGATCGGTAGTTTTCCGTGGTTTGTACGATCAACACCAGGCGAATGCCGGAGCAGTACCCTAACAATGGGCCACGGACCGCGCGCGATTTGTCCTTCCTCTTCCTTGTCCTATCCTCTCCTCTTACACACACATTTACACTAACATGCACTACACTACCACATTCCGGGAGACCGGTCGGGAGCTTAGAGCTTGTCCCGACTGGGGCGGTGCCCCGCTGGTGGGAAAGTCCTGGTTAGGGGGAACCCCACTAGCCAACGGTAGGTCGGCGCCGGATCTCGCCATCCAGCGGGGGAAGATCACCACCATCTCCCAAGAACCATCATGCACTACACTTACAGGACTAATGACCAAAGCAGTTGGCGCGCCCGGAAACACGAAAGAAACAACCAAACCAACCTACCGATCATGCGAATGTCGGAGCAGTACCCTAACAACGGGCCACGGACCGCGCGCGATCTTTCCTTCCTCTTCCTTGTCCTATCCTCACTCCTTACACACACACTTGCACTAACATGCACTACACTACCACATGTTCCGGGAGACCGGTCGGGAGCTTAGAGCTTGTCCCGGCTGAGGCGGTTCGTCACTGGTGGGAGACACCTGGATTAGAAAACCCAGCTTGCCGGCGACTGTAGATCGGCGCCGGATCTAGCCATCCAGTGGAGGATGATCATCGCCACCTCTCTCGAGAGAAAAATATGCACCACACTTACGGGAGTAATGACCTCAGCCGTTTCCGCTCCCGCAATCACTAACAATCAATTAAAGAAACAATCGATTGTCAGATTGCAATCCCCACTCGCGACAATCGACCTATGAGGGTGAACCCGACTCGTCCTACTCCATTTTCGGCGGTCTGTCAGTATTGTCAAAAATTGCAATAATGATAGAGTTTTGTGGTAAATGAAATGTTATAGAGAATTAGATCTTAATAAAATATCATGTATATTTTTTATCGCGAGTAGTTTTCGCGTAATTTCTGCTGAAGTTAAAAATGTGGAGCGTTTCATTTTCATGGCGTTCATTTTCATTTTTTCATGGCGAATTATCTCCGTGGACCTGAGTTCGAATCCGGGCGCGGATTGCTGGTTGATAACACTTCTGCAGGTTCTTGCAGTAGTATAATATTGCGTAGCCGTTACAGATAACACAAGAAAGTATGTGTTGTTGTAGCATCACTAGTTTATTTTTTTCCTCGAAAGTAGCAAACGACCGTAAAAAAAAAGCTGTTCTGGTCCGATTATTTGGCAAACTCTCAGTGTTTTTGAAAATTGCAATAAATAAATAAATAAATAAATAAATAAAAAATTGCAGAAGTGTAGTGTTGATGATAGACTTTTTTTAAGTGAAATCTGTTGTTAAAAATCTGATCTTTAAATAAGGTGATCTATCTACAATTTTTTGAAAACACAAGTAGTTTTCGCGTAATTTATGTTGCTAGTTACTGCATTGTATAAAACAAATTCTGAGAAACTGCTTCAAATATTTTTTTAAAGATTTTTTCAAGGTAGAGTGAAAAACGCTTAAAAATTTAAAAAAATGTCTCATTTTCGTTGGTTTCTGAATTTTTGCAAATTGCGAAAGATAGACATAATGCGAGAAAGTATGTGCTGTTTTAGCACTAATCTTAAATTAGGTTGATAATGGTGTGCAATAAGTGGCATTCTGTTAACAGCAGGAAAAGCTTAGTTATATCGCAAAAGGTAGGGACTCGTAGAAACACGTGTCGACGGAGTCATCCGCCTGACAGGTAAAGTAGTGAAGTTAAGAGTTACACCATTTTGCCTGTAACTAGTTGTTTTGTCAGTCCGAAGTGAATATTCAGTCGGCACTAAAAGAGTAAATCATTTACAATACTTTTTAAGGAAGTTCTCTCTGAGTCCATGCCATTTCCCAAGTTGCTCTAAAAGTCAGGAGAAAAAAAAGAGGAAAGATCTTTTGCGCTTTGTCGCACCTGATCATCATGACTACTTTAAGTCTTTTCTTACTTTTGAAGATTTTGAAGACATTGGGCCAGTGAATGGAAATGATTATATCGATGATGACTGATGAGAGTAACAAGAATTATGTAACTTGGGCGGTGGATGAGAGTAACAAAAACTATGCAACGTGGTGCAGAACCCGCCCTCTCCCAAGCCCCCTTAAATTTGGACCTCCTCTCGCGCAAGGCAACGGCCAGCCGCGATTGGACGCCATCGACGCGTCAAAGGTCCGTGGAATTTCGGGCTCGCCCGATTGGTCGCATTGTGGTGACGCGAGCTGCTCCTCCGTGATAGACGAGGGAGTTCTAGCGAAGCATTAGGCGGAGGGTCGTTGTAAGTGATGTCGCCATGTTTTTTTTACGGAGACTCATGTTCAGATGTTTTTCTCGTTTGGCAAAATTTCTGAGAAAATATGGAGAATGCGTCTTTTAAAACTTCCCATCATCAGAGGTGTCGATTTTTGACGACATGATGGCTGCCTGGTTATGGAGTAAGTGTGAATTTTTTTACCAGTGGAAACAGATCGATTTGTTTGCGATTGTTTTGTGGGCAATTTCCAGGGCAGTAAGTCTGTTGTAATATGTTGAAATTCTTACAAATTTGGTTAAATTTGGACATCACTTAGAACAATCCATTAATGGTTGCCAGGCGATCTTCAGTGTGCAAGTGTTTTGATGTTGGAGTCGTTAGAATGTTAGTTGAATTTAGATATGTATTTAGAACAATTAATTCATGATTGCCATGTGGGCAAAAGTCATTGAAATGACAAATTGTTTGAACGTGCTAATTTAATGGTTCTACTTGATGTTCATTGAATGTTTTATAACTGTGGTTGGAAGGTTTGGATCATCATTCGGAATGATTTTATAAGGGTTATACTGACGTGTTACTGGTGTAAAAGGAATGTTATCATTTTGATTGAATTTCAAGGAGTTTACTATGCATATAACTGATGTGTTCTGTTGGGAATATTTAGTTGTTTGAAATAAAAACATTGGCATTACTTAAACTAATTGTGATTGTTTGTCCCCAAAATCCTCAAGAAGGAGACTTTTTCTATTAGACGCTCACCACGGCTGAAAATTGTGATTAGTCCTACATTGCTAGGCGAGTCTTCAGACACCGCCCCCACAATGTTTCACTATTTGGGATGGGCAAATCTCGCCGTAGGACCAGAGCGTGGTGGAGTGTGCTACCCCTTTACTTTGGGGTGGGTCCCTCACGTTAGCTTTAGAAGAAATTCATTACTTCTCTTGTGCACTAGGGAATTCTGATAAATGAACCCGGACAACGCGGGATAATTCTCCTTTTTGTACTTGTATTTAGCCATTATATTTCCCGAAAAGTAGCAATTGGCCTCGGCGCCGTTAGATTCCGGGATTCCCAGTCGGTCATCCAACCAGGAACTCGCGATGTCTCGAATTGACTTCGTGACTTCACGTAGTTAACGAATTCGGCTAACTATGCCGGTTTCGCCGTTGTGGCCTTTCAGTGTTACCATCCCAGCATTCGCCTCGATGACTGAGGCAAACCACGAAAAGCCCGGTCCGGGGTCGGCACGGGGATTGAACCCGGGCCTCCCGAATGAGAAGTCAGCTCACTCCGCCCTGCGCCACTTCGCTCAATTCTACTAGCATTTCTTCTTCTTCTTCTTCTTCTTCTTCTTCTTCTTCTTCTTCTTCTTTCGGTTATTTAACGTTGCATCAACATCTAGGTCATTAGCGACCACTATTGGAGTTAACGTTACGGTAACTATGAAGAAAAACCGAAATGGTGAGAAGGGGTGAAAGAACGAACCAAGTACAACCATGCCAGAGGCGGGACTCGAACCCGCGACCCTTCGGACCGAGATCACTATGACACTACTGCCTAAGCGATCTCGACCACCAGCCGACTATACTAGTGTTTGACGACTATGAAATAGCTTTATGAACTTTACTTCATTTTACTACGACTTTCCTTTCCGTTTTTGTTAATGAACTATGGCTGTACTTTCCGTTTTTATTTACGAACATGAATCAACGTCCTTGCCACCTTGTAAGGCGCTTACACTTGAGGAGATTTTATTTGAGACGCCGTAAGTCGAAACGCGAAGACAGAGCGAGGCAGAGGCCACGAAGAAGGGCCTCCTTGTGGTCTGTCGCCGCCACCGCCTTCTAAAAAGCGAGGAGGCCGCGGAGCGCGGGTCGCGGCCTGGAGCGGCCTTCGAAAACGTCTCCCGCTTTTCTGAACGCACTCCATTATTGTCTGAGTGTTTAGGCCTGTTTAAAAGCAGGTTCGAAGAATATATTGCCCTGCAACACGAGGTCCATCCCCTACAAAACAAAACAAAAGTGATATTTTCTTATTTAGAAGCGATTTGACGATGCTCATCAACTAAACTTTGCTATTTTGCACGAAAGGTGTATATTACAGTTTGGGATAATTCAAACAGAAACTATTGTGAGATAATTATTTAACTTTAAATCCACTACGCTGCAATTTCTTCTGGTTCCGCTTTCATTTCACCTCCACTTTCAGAAAGAGGTACATGCGTACGCAAAGGAATTGTTTATATACTTTACTACTTATGACTTCGTTTCATATTTTTTCCTTTTTAAATTCTGTCTTGTATAAACATTTTTTTGTCAAGTGGGAGGAACATGTTTAAGTGGAGAATTATTTGTTTGTTTTCGTTTTGTGTTATGTTTTATTAAATTATTGTTATTTCTTGTATGTAGCAATATTGTGAAATACATTTAAGAAATTGTTTACAGGCCGGCAGCACGTTCAACAGACAAGGATATTTGTCTGTTAAATCTCCGAGCCTGAACGTAGAAAGTTACTGCAGTTATTATTCTTAAGTAAAAGCGATTACGAAAACGAGATCTTTTCGGTTGAAAATGTTTAATTTTGTTCTCTATTGATAAGTTCAAATTAGAGTGAACTTTCGTATTAAATGTGAAAAATATTCAATGGAAAATATCCTTGCTTTAGTAGAGGAAATGAGAATTAATATTGCTAAATTTTGACTTTCCATCGGCCAGGTACCCAGTCATGAACCGCCATCCCGGAGCTTTGCACAACTCACACTTTTAATCTCGTCCCCGGTTTCTGAACGCACTCCTAGCGAACTCTAATAAGCTAGTTACCTTGCCAACCACCTTGTCTTACTCTTAACCACATCTTCAATAGGTCAATATTAAACAAATTCATCGAAAATAGTTCCAATGCATTCATTATTACTAGATTCACAAACTGCTCTGTTTTCCTGTTTGTGTTGGTCTCTTAGGATACAAATGTAACATGGCACGGCATTGCGAAAAATAAATCAATTTGTGAGAACTGCTTTTATACCAAATCTTGCCGTCTCTGCACACACAGTTTGCCATTCCTCTCGGCTTGTTGACAGCTAAGAGTAAACAGCAGGCGACATCGCTTGGTGGCGCGGCGGGCCAGCGCAGCTGTTTGCCGCGCGTCGACAGTTTGGCCCAAGGCTCCGCTCGCGAACACAGCTGTAAATCTCGCGGAGGGTTCTCGCGGAGTCGCTGCAACATGGTCCTTCATCAGGACTCGAGGGGGGATGAATTCCACGTTGTATCATTAGATCCCCACATCACATACATTGCACAAACTTCTATCATAATTTACATCACAAATCTCAGCACTCACCGAATTGAAACTCGCATGAAATCCCATCAGTAGAACCTGAATCCAAAATATATCTTTGATCCCGGTGAATAAGCTGATAAGTCATAAACACTTAATTTTACAGGAGAGCAAAAAACAACGTTTAAATGAATTAAATTAGAGAATAATGACATTCAAACGAAGGTGATATTCAAACAAAGCTATTGTTGTGTTGGTTTTGTTTGAATATCATTAATTCCTTTCTTATAGCATTAGTTGAAAGTTATTTTTGTTCCCTTGTAAAATGAAGTTGTTTTGACTTCATTTTACCGGGGTCAAAGAAATATCGTTTCCGTATATTCCAAATCAAACTCGCAAACAGAACCTGACTAGAGGACCTATATTGGGACACCTCCCCAATGTGTAGTACGAAAGTTTATAATAAGTTAGTAAGTAATAAAAATGACAGTTGTAAATTGAAATATCTTATGTATGTACATTCAGAAAAAAATAAAAATATCGAGGTGGTGGCTGGGGTGGGACCTCCATGCAATTCGTGTTCACCTTGTGCCTCAAGACAGTACCAAGGAATTGGGATTCTAGATTTGAAACCATTAAATATTTATGGCTCTTACCGGGTTGGTAGGCCGTGGCCCAGACGAGATAGAGGAATTTATAAATTGCTTATTTTTCAGTCATAAAATACGTGTCATGCTAGCGCAGTCGGGCTGGGTGAGTGTCAGAAGCACCTGGACGTCACCCCTATCTTCCTTCCCCCACCTTCAAATCGCTTTTAAGTTCATCTACATATGTTTGAGGGAACTAATTTGGGTTGTTTACTAGACGAGATAGTTCTTTCACGATTTGGCCTACACCAGCGTGAAGTTCGCAGGCCAAGGTCATAATACCTACCTGGTTGTCTCCAAGGTGACTGCCAGGTGGAGACAAAATATCGGAAAACTATTTCGAATGGACCTATCAGCACGATAAGTGATGCCAATATTAACCCGATCGTAAAAGCTTACATTCGTCTTTTTTTAATGCGTCGCAGAAAATAAAATAACGTAGATACCAGATTATTTATTACATATTTAGTCAGTCTTTTACTTTTTAATTTTTATGGGGTTCCTCTGAAGAACTTTTCAAGAGTTCTTCAGTGAAATATATGGTATCCCAGTTATAGGTTTCATAAATTTCGAACCCAAACATCCCTTACCCTTGATAACTCAGGCCTCATTTTCTAAACTACACTTGTCACTTGAAATATATTTTTGCCTGTGATAAACATAATACGGTTTGTAATATTTAAACTTTTATGGTTGTTTTGTTGCCATGTTTCGTGGGCGTGCATTGTGTCACGTTGTTATACTTGGATTTTTCTGTAGTGGCCGATGATCGTAGGTCATTGCTACAGCTCCTGCCTTATAAAATGAATCCTTTAATTCATTCGCGAACGTCCTTCTCAACGGGGCTCATGGCCTCAATTTGCTTATCACTGTTAAAAAGATTCATTTTATAAGACAGGAGGCGTAACAATGACATAATGTCATCGGCAACTACAGAAAAATCCAAGTATACATGCCAAAGAATAATCACTTGGCGCTCTTCATACACAATTCTTCCCACTTTACACAAAATTCTTCTTTGTATCAATTTCCATCTCAATATACAGTTCTATTCTTGTGATTAGAACCCATACACTTTTGTGCACTTTGATGAACTGTGAATTTAGGTTTTGAATAAACGAATCAAGTGATGCACTGCACATGTTGTTTTGTTGTTTTGCACTGCACATGTGTTTTTTGATTTGTACTGCACATGTGTTTTTGATACAATTCTGTAACTATCATTGAATTAATCTTGTTTACCTTATTCACGCATATTTTTCAATCGCTAGTTTCTTAATTCGAACAGTTTTACTAGAGTTGTCAAAAGATCAGTGGCGGCCGCTTAAGAGGAGCCAGTGAGCGTCAGCACTCGCAATCAAGAAGTCTAACAAGCGTGGTTTTGGCACTTGCACCCGCTAATTGCTATGCGAATCGGCACATAGTTCAATGAAGGATGGTTTTGGTACTTCACGCTTCTGCTAGCTACTACGTCACAGGTAAAGTCATGCAAGATCTCTGTGACGGTTTCTGGCATGCGTTTCACTCACGGAAATGTCTCATTACTACAACGGCGATTTGGTACACAACAGCTATCGAGAGTTTCAAGTTTCTCCACCTGCGGACCACCGGCCCAGCCGATTGATTGATTGATTGATTGATTTTCTCGTGTTTCCGGGTGCGTCAACAGCTTTGGTCATTAGTCCCGTTAGTATAGTGTATGTTTTTTCCTCGGAAGATGGCGGTGATCTTCCCCCGCTGATGGCGAGATCCGGCGCCGACCTACCGTCGGCTAGTGGGGTTTCCCCCTAACCAGGACTCTCCCACCAGTGGAACACCGCCCCAGCCGGGACAAACTCTAAGTTCCCGACCGATCTCCCGGAATATGTGGTAGTGTAATGCATGTTAGTGTAAGTGTGTGTGTGTAAGGGGAGAGGATAGGACAAGGAAGAGGAAGGACAGATCGCGCGCGGTCCATGGCCCGTTTGATAGGGCACTTCTCTGGCATTCGCCTGGTGTTGATCGGAGAAAGCACGGAAAACTACCGATCAGAGCAGCCGAATTCTCCTCCAGAGAGCGACTGAAATCAACGTAGCTATCTAGCTGTGTTGAAAATCTACCACTGTCGGGACTTGAACCCTGGGACTCGCCGACAGAGTCCCTTCATGGCACCAGTTGCTCTAATCTGAGTGACAAATCATAACACCAAAAAATTGCCACATACCTAGTTTCCTTGTTTCGCAATGGTAACTTTCTTGTTATTTCTTAAACTTTGGTGTGAATATATGACAATGGTAATACTTTTTGTGAAATAAGATACGTTTACCAAAACTGTGAAGATTTTTATTAATAATTTAATATGGGTTTTACTTGTTGATAAATAGGTAGAGATAATATTCGAGATGCAATAGCACTGTCGGTTGCAATGCTTGATTGACAAGTTCCCTGATGAAGAAAGATAGAGACGTGATGCCTGTTCAGATGTCACGATAACGCTGGAAACGTGTCAACAGTTTTAAGTTTTATATGATTGTTAGGATAAACGTGTATGATGGTATTTGTTCGAGGGAAATTCCCGAAGGTCTGGTTAAAGTTTCGCCAATATTTCAATAACACCTGGAGTAATCTAATGAGGCATTTTACATGTTGTTTTATGAAAGCTGAAAACACGGTCACAGATACTTTAGACTGAAACAATTCACTATGAACCATTATTTATTATTACATTACATTAATACATTAGAATTATATAATATATAGAATATATATAGAATAGACATAATATACATCGAATTATATATACATAGAATAATTATTACATTAATACATTAGAAAACAAGAAATTAATTAACAAAATATATCCAAGAACGCCAGTCAATCCTACAGACTGACAAACATGAAACTACTCTTGTTTTTCAGGATTAAATTTAAAATTTAGTAAAATACTATAAGCGTATAATGAATTCTGTGGTGGCAGCTGAGATTTTGTGGTACTCCATGATAAAATATATGGGGTGAATGAGATATCAACCACAATAGTATACAATGTAATTTTAATGTGATTACATGTAGTCAGACACGTGTTTCGGGAACACTCTTCCCATCATCAGTGGTTCTACAATTATTAAACAGATTACACATGTCAACAAAATCATATATAAACAGTGAACAATGAAATAAATATTTAGAATTGGTACTTATCCAAGTAACACCGATTAAACCCATAATTATGGAAAGTCGTCAAAGTATGACGCCATAAATCCAGCCCCATCATAAATTTATTAATTGACTAGTTTTCCTTTTTGTTTTTTCCTCCCTAACCTTCCCGCAGTCTGCATTCGTACCGCGTACAATCAATATGGCGTCATACTTTGACGACTTTCCATAATTATGGGTTTAATCCCCATAAAATGCCGACGTGGATGGCCGAGGTGGCTAAGAGCGAGTACCGACTCAGCGTTTCGGTCCGAAGGGTCGCGGGTTCGAGTCCCGCCTTGGGCATGGCTGTTTGTCCCTTGACTTTGTGTGTGTTGTCGCGGAGGGCCTCGCGTTCTGCTGACCCCAGATCAGAGGAGCCCGCAAGAGTGTTTGTCTAGTGCATGGTCGAATATGCGTCCCTTCGGGACGTAAAGGGCAACCGGCTGTCGGCTGGATAAAAGCCCTAGGAAAAAGATCCCCATAAAATTCCACTGAAGACCCCCCAAATATCTAAATTTAGAGGGAAAACCCCCTATCCTGGCAACACTAGTAAGATTGCGGGAATTCTGATGTGGTGGTGTTGACGTTCTTATGAGAAGAAATAAAAGAGGTCATCTTCGTCAACATATTACGAGTGCTAACTTACACCTAACTAACTTACAACTAATATGTTGACGAAGATGACCTCTTTTATTTCTTCCCAACACTAGTAAGAAACGATCCTCTCCTGATCGCAGGAGCGATGAGAAGTAAGGCGTTTAGCTCAAGGAGCAGGAAAGGCAGTTATATCCTCCTCAGAGCAAATTGGAATTCATTTCTCGACGCTTAAAGGCGTGCTTCGTTTAAACCTCGATAAAAATTAATTTCCTCGTAGATACCAAATAAAAGAGTTGTACATTTTCCCTCAAATATCAAAGTAAATAATTTATTTCGTGGTGACTTCCATAAGAAGAAAATATGCAAGGAGGACTGTTCTCTCTTCTGTGAGAAACCTCTAATGGTACGTTTCTTTGCGAAAACGTCATTCAGTTCAGACGGTTCAAAAGTCATATTTCCATTTTCTACGCTGTCAGAAATTTCTGCATTTCTTTTAATATAAAAGTACATGAAAGTAATTTTCATGTACGTAAATTAAATTTAATGTACGCAAGTAAGTTAACAGTCGTACATGAAATCTACATTGATTTTAATTTAAGCATTAAATTTAATGTATCTATGTATTTAAAAAAATAAGGTATTCGCTTGAAGCTTCTACTTAACCGATTGTATTTCTTTTTCATTTAAATGAAAGAATGTGATTCTTAGATGTGTTATTAGTTAATGTTTGTGTTGATTCACAAGCATTTACAGAGCAAATTAAGTAAATAAATAATTTTTAATAGTGCGCTTACCAGTAGTCAATTGTTTTCTTCCAAAGGCTGTGTTTCAATATCAATAAATATGAGTATATCGACAGATGTGCGTCCTCGCCTCTTGATGCAGGTATTGTTTACAATCAGCTTGATTGTTTCAGGAGCAATATTTGCATTTTGACGGTGACTGTGTTTGCATCAATTTGTTTTCATGGTGTATTTTGTAGAGAAATTCGGACAGTGGGTTTTATTCGATTTTACTGAAGTAGTGAAGTAATTTCGTTTACTGTTGGGTCTTAATCAATGAAATGTCTATATTGTTCTGCTGTTTACTTCCTGTGTGAGAGAAATTCTGCAAAACAGATTACTTTGCAATGCTTAAATGGAAAAATAAGTTTGCCTTAACAACATGTCAGAAGAAATGAAACAAGTTTTTTTATAGACGATGGTACATTCAAAAACTTCAGAAATAATCAGTCAATATAATTATAGTCTGCCTTCTGTGTCATTTCGGGCTGATATTACATTGTCACTTGGTCAAGGGCCACATGTGTTCAATTGTATAAGGGTTAATATAAAACAATTGATTTTGTGCTACATAATATCTAATCATCATGACGATAAAAGTGAATATTTGCAGAGATGAAAAAATTAGCATTAAATAAGAGAAGTTTGCTCTTTCTTCGTCTATTTAAGAATTTGCTTCGTGAACATTAGTCTAAGCACAGTATTTTACATTTATCTCAGATCTCACCGTCAAATTTTGACGGGTTCGCACTAATAGTTACATTAATTTCCCTTCCATGTACAAGGTACCTACATTAAAATGCATATACGGTTGTACATTAAATCTACATTAAATTTAATGTGATTTCTGACAGTGTAGACCTTTGAAATGACCCATGAAACAGCTATCTCTGCCTCGGTGAGTAATTACGTCATTGTTTCAGACAAGCAATCAGCCTTCTTCCAGGAAGTTGCATCCGCCCCGAGGGCATCGCGAGTATCTTATTCGCTCACTCTCTGCCTGGCGCAAAGCGATATGCAATGAACTGTGCGTCATTCGACATCGGATAATTTGAAATTACTGAATAATTCGGAGAAAAATTCGTTTCCTGTGGACTTCATATTTTAAGATTACTAAAATGTTAATTTTTCAAGCTACCACTGGAAAACATTCTTTACAACGTGCGAAGATAAAGGAATGAAAGGTGACACATATACGAAGTATGAAGTACATACGTCGTCCGGTCCACTTTGGCATGTTTTTTACATAATACATATTTTCACGTATTTTATTAAGTGCTTTTCGTTTCCTAATTTATTTTCTTTTTTACATAACAATAGTTTTCATACTCTACCGAAAATGTGGTTTTCAAGAGTCATGTACATTTATTATTTCAATGTTGTATAATTTGTATAAAGTATGTATAAGGGGTGAGGATAGGACAAGGAAGGGGAAGGAAAGTTCGCGCGCGGTCCGTGGCCCGTTTGTTAGGGTACTGCTCCGGCATTCGCCTGGTGTTGATTGGAATAATCACTGCAAACTACCGATCAGAACAGCACGTCTCTAGAATTCTCCTCCAGACAGCGACTGAATTCGACCTAGCTGACAAGCTAGTGTCGAAAATCTTGCCACTGTCGGGACTCGAACCTAGAACCTCCCGATCAGTGCCACTGCAGTAACATCAGTTGATGCACTAAGCCATCTCTTTATTGCTTTAACTTGCTTTTTAATATTTTTATAGTTATTTATGTATCCAGGGCGTTAAGTAGATGTTTTTGCCCCGAGGGGCGAATGCCAAACCCGTGGGCCTCTGGCCCGAGGGGTTGAATGCCACCTGAAGGGCAACAACATTTAGTAACATCCGACCTCGATATTTGTATGGAAATACACGTTTTGGGGGCCCCTGGTACCGAAATTTATTTTTAATTTTTATTTTCAGAACGTTCGTTCTTCTGTGTGTCCATGGTCCGTCCGTCCGTCCGTCCGTCCGTCCGTCAGTGAAAAATACCAGCGCCTAAACGATATTGGAATATTTGTCAAATGAATATTCACCGGTCGACCTGGCCCCACTCAAAGCCCTTCGATTTTCAAATATATTCTTTAAATTTTGGAAGAATTTCATATAACTCCGGGAAGAATTTCATATAACTAATAATTTTCAATCTTTTTGTTCACCTTCAACATTCTGTCATATTTTTTGTTCACCTTTCTTGTAAGAATAGAGTAGAATACTCTTATAAAGAGGGCGGAGGTCAATATTAATGTATTGACATTTCATGACGTTTACTCTTCTCCACGGACATTCTCAGAGCTTATTTACCACTTCTATCTGGTATAAGACTATTGGTATTTTCTTCTAGCTTCCTTAAAAATATGACTTCTTTTTTAATTGAGTGTCCCAGTTGATACACCCTCACTAAACGAATAAGAAAGTACTTTGTGCCTCTGATGACAAATTCTTTTGCAATTGTCGCATACATTAATTAAACAATTATATTTCTTTCATGAGCAGTTTCAAGGTCCTCAGACGCGATGGAGGAAGATCGATATTGAGTATGTCCTGCGAAATATTAAATTTGGATTCAATTAGAAGTGTAGTTTCTCGAGTGATCGCCAGCCTTGGTGCAAGCGAGCGGCTGCAGGGCAGCCAATTGCTGCAGGGCAGCCAACGGAGGCGCGGCGGCCAGCCCCAGCCGCGAAGTTCTTATGAATGCAGCGTTCAGCGGGAGATGAATGGGAGCCGTCATCGCTGCGCCTGTAATCTCCGACTCCGCTCAGGACCGAATCATTAGGGCGCGGCGCCCGTCCGCCCGCCCGCCCTCTCACCCGCTCTCCCGCCCCCGCCCTCTCACCCGCCCGCCCTCCCGAACACCCACCCACCCGCCCGAACCCGCCCACCAAGCCAACCCGCCCGCCCGCCCGTCCGCCCTCCCGCCGCCCTCCCGCCGCCCTCCCGCCGCCCTCTCACACGCCTTCTCGCTTTCTCGCCCACCGTTCGCCCGCCCGCCCTATCGCCCGCCCGCTCGCCCATCTCCTCGCCCTCTCGCGCGCCCTACCTCTCGCCCGCCCTACCTCTCGCCCGCCCTACCTCTCGCCCGCCCTCTCGCTCGCTGACCCACCCGCTCGCCCCTTCGCTCGCCCCCCAGCTCGCCCATTCGCTCGCCCCCTTGCTCGTCCCACCTCTCGTCACACCTCTCGTCCCACCTCTCTCGTCCCACCTTCTCGTCCCACCTCTCGCTCGCCCTCTCGCTCGCCCTCTTGCCCGCCCTCTCGCCCGCCCTCTCGCCCACCCCCTCACCCGCCCTCTCGCCCGCCCTCTCGCCCGCCCTCTCGCCCGCCCTCTCGCCCGCCCTCTCGCCCGCCCTCTCGCCCGCCCTCTCACCCGCCCTCTCGCCCGCCCTCTCGCCCGCCCTCTCGCCCGCCCTCTCGCCCGCCCTCTCGCCCGCCCTCTCGCCCGCCCTCTCGCCCGCCCTCTCGCCCGCCCTCTCGCCCGCCCTCTCGCCCGCCCTCTCGCCCGCCCTCTCGCCCGCCCTCTTGCCCCCTCTCGCCCGCCTGCCCGTCGCACGCGCGCCTGCAACAAAACTCGAAGCCAGACAGCGCGGGGATAATTGAAATAATGACTTCTCAGAACAGGGGCACTTCAATTTTTTTCTAGACGGTTAATTAAACGAAAACAAACTATCCTGAACAAAGACGCACAGTCTGCGTTTAAAATAACCTCGAGTACGCCCCCTCTGAAATTATTTATGAGACTTTTCATGGTTCGGACGAAAAACGTGTTAATGCGACTGTGATGAATCGGCTTTGGCTCGGCTCCAAGGAGACGAATTCGATGAGCGTCCACGCGATTCGCAGAAATTCTTGGGATCTTGATTTTCTCGAGTTGGTGGCGACTTGAACTCTTTGACCCGATAGAATACTCATTTACACGACTGGGCTTATACTTTAGGAGATAAATTAAATTATTTATTTGAGTTTTTTTGTTATTTCTGTGTCATAATTGTATTCACTCGCCCTGTCCTACGAAGCAGCAGTGATTCTCGACTCGACGGGGCTTACGACATGACAACTCAGTTTCCAAATATCAAGTCACATGTCATCTCAATCACCGTTGAGCTTTGGGTAAGGTGCGGAAGTAACCCTGTGTTGCTCGGACATTTATTTTTCACAAACATTTATTAAGAAGGAAAATATTTAATTCCATCAATAGTATGAAATGCAGTAATAATATACCTCCGCGACTCCATCCCGCTCAGGATTGTGCGTGCAAACCGGAATACTCGTATCGGGGGTGGGGGAGGGGAGGTTGCCGGGGGAGAGAGAGCTGGACGGCGCAGAGTAAGGGGACAGGCTGTGAGAATTGGTTGATTGATTGGTGATTCCCAGGGCATAAACTACAAGGGTCGTTAGTCCCGTACGTGTAGTGCATGTTTTTATCGCGGAAAGTGGCGGTGATCTTCTCCCGCTAAATGGTGAGATCCGGCGCCGACCTACCTTCTGCTAGTGGGGTTTCCCCTAACCAGGACTCTCCCACCAGCGGGGCACCGCCCCAGCCGGGACAAGTTCTAAGCTCCCGACCGGTCTCCCGGGATATGTGGTAGTGTAGTGAATGTTAGTGTAAGTGTGTATGTAAGGGGAGAGGATAGGACAAGGAAGAGGAAGGACAGATCGCGCGCGGTCCGTGGCCCGTTTGTTAGGGTACTGCCCCGGCATTCTCCTAGTGTTGATCGGAGAAACCACGGAAAACTACCGATCAGAGCAGCCGGTCTCTAGAATTCTCCTCCAGACAGCGGTTGAATTTGAGCTACGGCTGCGAGGTGAGGCTGGGCGGGGGGGCAGAGAGGGGTGGATCGAAGCGGGCCGTAACAAAGCCCAGTGCACCAATACGGAGGAAGGTGGGGTAGCCGCGGCGGATATTTAAATAAAATCACCTCCAATTGCCACTACAGATAGAATTAATTAGTTTCTTTTCTCCAACATCAGGGCTGCTCAAATTGCGGCTACAGGTGCAGCCTGCAGCTTGTTGTGTCATTCCGACTGTAGAGGAGGGGAGACGGTCGGACGCGATCGGCTCTAACCTAGTGAAAGTTGAGTGGCACGTGGCCACGGCAGCGTGCCGCCGCGAGTAATCTCGCCCCAATTCTTACAATTGAGACCGTGAGCGGTAGCTCAGTGCATCAACTGATGTCACTGCAGCACCTCTCACCGGGAGGTCCTAGGTTCCCACTCCCCACGGCGGCAGGATTTTCGACACTAGCTTTTCAGCTAGGTCGAATTCAGTCCATGTCTGGAGGAGAATTCTAGCGGCCGGCTGCTCTGATCGGTAGTTTTCCGTGGTTTCTCCGATCAACACCAGGAGAATGCCGGAGCAGTACCTTACCAAACGGGCCACGGACCGCGCGCGATCTGACCTCCCTCTTTCTTGTCCTATCCTCTCCCCTTACACACACACACTTACACTAACATGCACTACACTACCACATATTCCGGGAGACCGGTTGGGAGCTTAGAGCTTGTCCCGGCTGGGGTGGTGCCCCGCTGGTGGGAGTCTTGGTTAGGGGAAAACCCCACTAGCCGACGGTAGGTCGGCGCCGGATCTCACCATCCAGCGGGGGAAGATCACCGCCATCTCCCGAAAAAAAATGCACTACACTAACGGGACTAATGACCACAGCAGTTGACGCGCCGTAACACGAAAAAATCAATCAATCAATCAATACAATTGAGGATCCGTGTATTAGATGGTTTTGAGGAGTAAATACCCGGACAACGCTGAGAACGTCAGCTACTTCAAGTACCTTGATTTCCAGTTCAACACCTTCGGAAGTTTCCGAAATGCCCCATCTGAATGTCATCTGAGTGTGTAGTGGCAACGGCGGAAAGATAGCGGACGTGAGTATCTAGACATGCAGTCGTGGTGCGTTTGATGTGTCATTGAACAGGCGACGAAGCGATAATAACAGCAACAGATTACAAAAGATTTCCGCTAAGAGGGGAAAGGATAAAAGGATGAGAAGCATTTTTTTGATTACGATGTGTGTTCGTGATAAGCAAGTCATGTTCTTGATTAAAGATTTTAGAGATCTTTAAAGATTTCTCCAGTTTCCTTTTCTGTCCATTACGACCAGTCGAGAACTGCCACCAAGAAAAAGGAAATATCACAACGTCAATAACAAATAAAAAAGCCTAAATTTATATTTTTTAATCTTACATAAACTGAACAACAAGGTACTCAATTTTTAAACAACACCTAATTTGGAATAATGTGTCACAAATTGATTTGCATGACCTGACAAATTCAATTATTTAACGGTAACTCAAAGACTATTTATGGTTTCATCCGGAGAGAGTTTTTCTCAACGAATATTTGCAATCTTTTTCATAGGAGAAATAATAAGTATATACTATAAAGAGAGAGATTAACAAGATAAATTATACCAATAAAATTACATAAATATATATTATACTCTCATTCAACGCCATTCTCTAGGTTACGACAGGCAACACAAGTAATTAGTTTTTGGGTGTGATATAAATGTAATCTGAGTGACTTGCGCATTTCCCAGATTTCAATAAAGAAATTGGCCGACCTGGATGGCCGAGGTGGCTAAGAGCGAGTACCGACTCAGCGCCTCGGTCCGAAGGGTCGCGGGTTCGAGTCCCGCCTTGGGCATGGCTGTTTGTCCCTTGACTTTGTGTGTGTGTTGTCGCGGAGGGCCTCGCGTTCTGCTGACCCCAGATCAGAGGAGCCCGCAAGTGTTTGTCTAGTGTATGGTCGAATATGCGAATATGCGTAAAGGGCAACCGGCTGTCGGCTGGATAAAAGCCCTAGGAAAAAAAATAAAGAAATTGAGCACCAGGAGGCAGAGGTATTTCTGGGACCTCGCCGACGTGCTGCTTGTGGCCGAGTGGGGGACCTCGTGATGCGGAAGGCCAGGCGTAGGCTCCGACGTAACACGCGTTAAGTGACTGGAATTAAGAGCGTCACGTGACCCTACTGGCGAAGACTAGGAGCCTATTACGACAACTACATCAATAAAGAAATTATATTGAAATGTAATGTATGATATCTCTCCTGAAACATGAAAATACGGACATTTATTCGCGAAAATGCTACATTTCATCATTTAATCTCTTAATAAATCGCAGTTGACAAAGATGACTTCATACTTTAATAACCTCATCAGCGTTCTCACAATTTACATTTAATCAGTTTTTTCGAGTTTTTTCTTTGGAAACGAGTGACACGGAAGTCGTTCTCTAGAGTAATTTTTAGACTGATGGTGAAACAAACACCATAAAATCTTCTGCCTCTTCATCACAAATTCACGGTAAGAGCTTAAATGAAACAACTCTATAATGAGTTTCAATTATCAGATATTTTAGGTCGAATAAGTGACAATTTGGTTCGTCTTGTTGATTAATTCCTATCTTTCTGATTTATGATATTTTTTCTATTAATATCATTCGGCATCCGACGTAATACGATGATATTTATTGACTTGTTTTATTTCGCAATGTGAAAGTATCCGTCATTTATATTTATAAAAGGTCACTTTATTCACGTTAATATAAATAATTTAAATGATTCGAATAGATTTACATTAATATAATTAATCGAATAATATATATCTAAGATTGTTGAAAAATGTTTAGTATTAGAGATGATAGAGTAAAAGTTGTAGATTAATTTGCTCTAAAACCCAGTTCCTTCAAATTTGATTTTTAGAACCAAGTTAAAGAGGAGAAAAAAGTTCGTGCCGAAATAAATGGCTTATGGAAAAGGTGGAGCTGTAAAACATAACATAATAAAGTAATGCAAACGATGCATCACAATTTGTACCACAAAACTAGTAAAAACAGTCTTGCTCTAGAAGTGGGACTAGCTTAGGTGGCTCAGGGCATCAAATGATGTTAATGCAATGCCTCTGGCCTAGTGTCCATGGGGTCGATTCCCGACGGTGGCAGGATTTTCGGCACTAGCTACATAGGTAGGTCGAATTCAGTCGCTGTCTGGAGGAGAATTGTAGCGGCCGGCTGCTCTGATCGGTAGTTTTCCTTGATTTCTCCGATCAACACCAGGCGAATGCCAGAGTAGTACCCTTACAAATGGGCCACGGGTCGCGCACGATCTTACCTTCCTCTTCCTTATCCTATCCTCACCCTCCCTTACTTACACACATACACATACACATACATACAAACATACATTACAACATCACACAACCATGTCAGCTAGTGGAACTTAATAGCCGGCTTAATGTCCCATTGGTGGGAGATAACTGCTTGGGAAAAACCTCGCAACCGACGGGTAGGCCAACGCGGGATCTCCTCATCCAGCGGGGAAGATTTCCGCCATATCTCGTGATAGAAAACATGCACTACACTTACGGAACTAATTAACCGTTGACGCCCTCCCAATCACTAATCCATCAGTTTAGAAGTGGGGATTCTTGTTCTCTTAACCTGGATGTTTGCTTGCTTGCTTGCTCGCGCGCGCGTGTGTGTGTGTAAGGGGGGGGACGTAGCTTATCGGGGAGGCGCGGAGTCCACACCTCCCGCACGCGACGTGCCATGCGCACGCACGCGCAGGGCAGTCACCGCCGCACGCCATCACCATGGTGCTCCAGGGCGCTCGCATTCCGCGTCGAAGGAAGTTCACCTGCTCTTTGGAGTCGGTCCCCACCAGTCGTTGGCCGACATTGACAGCCCGCTATACTTGGGTTGTTCAAACGTGGCGGCTGAGGGTAGTATCTCCAAGTTGGAACCGGGAGCGGTAACTCAGTGCATCAACTGATGTCGCTGCAGCGCCTCTGACCGGGAGGTCCTACGTTCGAGTCCTGACGGCGGTAGGATTTTCGACACTAGCTTTTCAGCTAGGTCGAATTCAGCTGCTGTCTGGAGGAGAATTCTAGCGGCCGGCTGCTCTGATCGATAGTTTTCCGTGGTTTCTCCGATCAACACTAGGCGAATGCCGGAGCAGTACCCTAACAAACAGGCCACGGACCGCGCGCGATCTGTTCTTCCTCTTCCTTGTCCTATCCTCTCCCCTTACACACACACACTTACATTAACATGCACTACACTACCACATATTCCGGGAGACCGGTCGGGAGCTTAGAGCTTGACCCGGCTGAGGCGGTGCCCCGTTGGTGAGAGAGTCCTGGTCAGGGGGAAACCCCACTAGCCGACGGTAGGTCGGCGCCGGATCTTGCCATCCAGCGGAGGAAGATCACCGCCATCTCCCGAGAAAAAATGCACTACACTAACGGGACTAATGATCAAAGCAGTTGACGCGCCCAGAAACGCGAAAAAATCAAATAAAATCCAAGTTGGAATTTGGCACGACTTTTTGAGTCGTTCTCAGTCCTGCCGCAAGATGTCGTATAATCGCGACCGCATCTAGCAGTGCGGCAGATCAAGCGACTCTAGCGGTAGGACTGAGAAAGGCGCAAATTGTCGTGTCGAATTCCATCTTGGAAACACTACCCTCAGCTGCCATGTTAGAAAAACCCAAGTATATACTTGGGTTTTCTTAACGTGGCGGATGACATTAGGTCATTTTTACATCACCCTTATATAGCCTTGTACACCTTTATACACCAGCCTTATAAAGTGAATATTTTTAATTAATTCGCGAACATTCTTTTGAATAGGGACCATGGCCTCAAACATGTGCTTATCCCTGTTATGAAGATTCATTTTATAAGGCAGGAGGTTTAAAAATGACCTAATGTCATCCGTCAAGTAATGAACACCCGAGTATATACTTGGGTTTTTCTAACGTGGCGGTTGAGGGTAGTATCTCAAAGATGGAATTCGGTACGATTGTTTGAGTCGTTCTCAGTCCTGCCGCATGATCGCGGACGCATCAAGCAGTGCTGCAGGTCAAGCGACTCCAGCGGCATAACTGAGAATGACTCAAAAACTCGTGCCGAATTCCATCTTGGAGATACTACCCTCAGCCGCCACGTTAGAAACACCCGAGTATAGTTCTTTAACCCACGGTTTCTCGCATGCCGTTTGTGGGATATAATGGTGGCCTTGCCGCTGAATATGTTCTTGCGTTGAACTGTTTCAGAAAGTGGCTGGTTCAAGTTCTACGTAAAAGTTTAGATTTTAAATAAAGGGCTTATGTCGGTTATTTTGAACCCAGTACTGTGACAGAAAGTTCTAATGTTTTAATTTTTATTTTTCTCTATAAAAGTTGAAAATGGTAAAATTAAAACCAGAAACAAATTACTACATATTAATATAATATTTTTCTATATAAAATGCTGCATATAAGATCTAAGATGTTTAAAAAAAATTCTTTTTTCAAGTTTCTTTAATTGTACCAAAACATTCATTTTAGGTAGTACCTTGAAGTACATTTTTCTTCTCACAATGTGTTGCCTTTATGTAGTATGTACGTTATGCATTTCTCTTCTGAGAGCTAGTTTACCAAGTGCTAGCTTGTAACTGGTATTGAATAATCTTATCTGAAGGAGGTCATTGGATAAGACAAGGAAGATGACGGAAAGATCGCGCGCGGTCCATGACCCGTTTTTTAGAGTATTGCTGCATTCGCCTGCTGTCGGGAGTCCTATGCAGATAACGATACACATTTCCTTTCTCTATAATTCCCTTTGGCTTATCGGAATACAGAAATGATAATTATTTTGTTTCCAAGCTTTAGTGATCAGTTACGATTCCCTTGTTCGTTATATTAATAATTATCTAACTCCACATTCACCATTGCCAACCACTTCAACCTGAAAGGATGTCGTTATAAAAAGCAGTTGTAGTGCTTATTAACCTGAGTCTTATTTTTTCCTCCCCATGTATTTGTCGTATTTACAGCAACATTATTACTGACGTGAATAGTCTGAAAATTAGTCACATGGATGTTTATAAAATTGAAAAGTTTTCGACGGTCAAAAAAGCGAAGACCAGATTTTTATAAGTGATACCACACTAAACATTAATACTGTATGTTCTGGGTTTTGCAGGAACATTTAGTTTTTACTGATTCGAGGTTTGAGGTTTATTAACGAAAAAGTTTAAACATTTTTGCGTTATATTGTGTATAATTTCAAAATAAAATTAAAACATTAGCTACCATTTTGCATTTGTGAATAGCCTTGAAAGAAATGTGTACATTTTTTTAATGAGTATTTATACTTCTGAAAAAGTATTCTTCAAGATTTAAATTGAAATGGTTTTCCCGTAACTGTACTACCATTCTCTTTGTTTCTCTTGCTCATTCCCGAATGTCTGAATGAAATATTTATTGTGTATTATAAAGAATAATATATTTTTAATCCAATAATCTATGAAATACTTGATACTAGGAAGTCTATTGAATCTGGATTTTGAACGTAGGGAGAGAATAACATGAACATAAAATAACATCAACTGATAATAACGTTTTTTCCGTACCTTTCAGTTTCAATAACTTGTAAGCACGTAGCTAGACGTCAAACGTCACATGTTGTGTTCATGATTACTTGTGTGTTCTTTGATGTCATAACGACGGCGATTCTGTATTACCTAGTGAAGTGTTAAGCGATTTGTTATCTGTCAGAGTTGTATCGCTTAGTTCGAAATCAAGGGGAATGATCGAAGATATTTTTGATAAGCTTTTCAGCAACCTGCTAATGACATTGGTGTACTACAGAACCCTTCATTTTGAACCAAGAGCCCCTTCACATTTTCCATCTCCATCGAACAACACCTGATCATCTGCGAAGTGTAGAGAGAATAACAGAGTAACCAATTTTAATACATTTCTTACGTATTACTACATTTCTTCCTCCATCTTCTCAGGGCTCCATTCAAATATATTTTAAACAAAGTCGGGGCTACACAGCACCCCTGGCGTAAACCTGTATTTACTGAAAATGTTGCAGAAACGTTTCTCCCTACCTTTATTTGGCTCGTATTTTCATAGTACAAATCTTTAACGGGTCGAATCAATTGCGTATTTACATTTTGTTTCTCTATTGCCATCCAGAGCCTACATAATGGAACAGTGTCATAGGCCTTACGCAGATCTATAAACACTAGGTGCGTCTCCAAGTGTTGCCATAAGTTAGGTGGGAGTACGATTGCCATAAGGATAATAATGGAAATCACGACATACGAAATGTATTTCAGAGCAAATTGTTTATCTTCATACAGCAATATAGTATATCAAGTAAATCGTCAAACAAAGAAATATATATCAAGTAAACAACTAAATAGTAGACAAAGATAAATTACATTGCACACTTTCAAGAATAACAGGGTGACCACTCTTTTTCTAGGGCGAATTTCCCTGACTTTTCCAGGTTTCCCAGGTCATCGTCTTATTTTTACATAACAAAATTTGTGAAGTATTTCTAGGTATATAAATAAAACATTAAATAAATGATGACTATGGACGATATTAAAACAGTCATTGACTGAGCCCTTTTCCCTTTTGCATTCCAGACTCCCTTGTACTAACAGCTTGAGAGAGACAGATGCACTTTCTTTCAAAACACACAGTACCTTTCTTTATATCTATTTTCCAGCTTTTCAGATTGCACCTTAAAAAGACAAAAATAACAATATTTGCTTAACTAAGGAATTCGTCGCTTGCGTTCGTTTATGTAGAGCATAGTACTGTGATGCAGTTCATAAGTTGTTCCAAAACACAGTATCTTTGTTTGATTGATTGATTGATTGTTAGTGATCAACGTCTATTAGCGTCACCTACTGTGCCCATTTGTCCCGTAGGGAGGAGTATTAGGGGGGGAGAGGATAGGACAAGGAAGAGGTAGGGAAGATCGCGCACGTTCCGTGGCCCGTTTGTTAGGGTACTGCTCCGGCATTCGCCTGGTGTTGATCGGAGAAACCACGGAAAACTACCGATCACAGTAGCCGGCCGCTAGAATTCTCCTCCAGCCAGTGAATTTGATCAAGCTGACAAGCTAGTATCGAAAATCCTACCACCATTGGGAACTCGAACCTAGGACCTCCCGGTCAGAGAGGCACTGCAGTGACATCCGTTGATGCCCTGAGCCATCTCACCAGTTGTTTTTTGTGGGACTGGGTGGAATTATAGCAGTATAAACTTGCGGACACTTTGCAGAAACAAGGAAAAATCTGGCGGTACAACGGGACGCATGAAGATATTGAGTCCGTATAGCACCCCGAGGTGGGGGTGGGTCGTTGTGCTGTTGCGCGCTGTGGCGAAGGCGGCCGGTGGCTGCAAGGCGGCGGGACAGCGCCGGCTGACCTGTCTCCGCGTCGCGTCGCGGCGCGTCGCTCCGCCCGCCCCGCCCCCTCCGTCTGCCCTGCCCCGCGCGCCGCGCGACGTTGCCGCGATGTCGCGTCTCGGCGCCGGGAGGCTGCCGGAGCGCGCCCGGGTGACGGACGGGCAGATGCGCGGCTTGCTCCTCGGCTGGCGAATGGGGGTTTATGACCAGAGCTCGGATTCTCATGACTGGAGCCTGGAAGTGAAGGCATTTATTTGACCTAAAATAGGCAGGCGAAAAGGCATTTACTTTTACTAAAATAGGCAAGAAAAAGGCATTTATTTTACCTAAAATAGGCAAGAAAAAGGCATTTATTTTTACTAAAATATGTAGGTAAAAGACATTTATTTCTACTGCAATAGGCAGGCAAAAGGCATTTATTTTACCTAAAATAGACGGGCAAAACGGCATTTATTTTTACTCAAATAGGAAAGAAAAACGCATTTATTTTTACTCAAATAGACAGGCAAAAGGCATTTATTTTTACTAAAATGTGCAGGCAAAAAGGCATTTATTTGTACTAAAATAGGCAGGCAAAAGGCATTTATTTTCACTAAAATAAGCAGTCAAAAAGATATTTATTTTACCTAAAATAGGTAGGCAAAAAGACATTTATTTTACCTACAATACGCATGCAAAAAGGCATTTATTTTTACTACAATAGGCAGGCAAAAAGGCATTTATTTTACCTAAAATAGGCATGCAAAAGAGCATTTAATTTGGCTATTGGGGGGTAAAATGACAGGACACATTATAAAAATCACAATTTAAAAGTAATTATTGTAAGGATATTAATAATTAAAATGATTCACATTTTTTTCAACTCTAAAATTTACATTAGCGCTCACATTGAACTTCCTTTTCTTTGTAATCTTGACTGCACAGGACCATCCGCTGTGACGACTTTATTGGCGTTGCTGTCTCTACGAAATGCTATCGTGAACTCCCTTTTGAATCTTGAAATGGTATCGGTGAAAACGGAATTATATTACTAGTGTAATTGCCAGAAGGGAAGAGAGATCAAGAAGCAACTGAGAAGAGTATATCATGTACAGACAGCTGTCTTCAAAAGGGATCAGAGGCCATACACAAACGTAATAACAATTGCCAGAAGGGAAGAGAGATCAAGAAGCAACTGAGAAGAGTATATCATGTACAGACAGCTGTCTTCAAAAGGGATCAGAGGCCATACACAAACACAGGATAAGATTTCTGGTGAGCGAACAAGTCTGTGAGCATCAACGAAAAATATCAAACATCTTCCTTTTCCTTTTAGATTTTTAACATAACCTAACACTGGAGTCTCCGTACCAACAAAAAGACAATACACGACTGTGCCTTCGCGTTGCCCAGGCTTGCAGGTATGTTCCCAGCTTGATAGAGATTGGTACTAGGAGGGGGAAGAGGGAAAAATGACGGAAAAACAGGAAAGGCACACATAACGAAGAAAAAAAGGCACAAAAAAGGCAAAATGCCAAAATTGGGCACCAGAAGCTAAAATAAGCAAAAAAAGGCAAAATGAAAATCTACTAAAACTACTTCAGAAGTGCAATTAAGTGGTTCGTAATAACAATGAAAAAGCATTTTGCAAATCTTACGGGCTACACTGCTATAGTAAACTTCTAGGGACTACCATTTTTGGTTCACTATATCACAAGTTCACTATGTCCAATGATGTCAAAATTAAATAGAATTTCTCCGTAACTAATGGATTTTTATTGATGTATAGATTCATCGAAATAATGAATAGCACAAACAATTATTTCCATATCTTTATTTGTTCTTAAATAAATCAATTATTTCCAATCGCTTGCTTTGTACATTTTTTTCATTAGTAATTGCCCTAGGTCCTTCTCCAGAGTTCTCCTACTTGATTCTGCTTTGTCTTCAGTGTCTAATAACTAATAAGTATCGTAATGCAGACTTCACACTCTTCAATGTCTCTTGCAGTGTTGGGACACCATCCACTCAGGAGGACCCTTTTACTCACCCAATAACGTATGAGATATTTGCGGCAGCAGGATGGTGCAAGCGACTAATGAAACTGATCACTTTCCGCGCAGCGATGCGGATATCGCTAGACAAGCAGTCGCGTGCTTCCTGTCGCCTACGTAGAACTCAACGCGCGGAATACCACGTAACTCTGACGATATTTTTATTCATTTTTTAGTCAAAAACTGTATGTGACGTATGAGGGAGAATATCATCTGCGCACGCTTTCTTGAGTTCCAGAATCCCATCCCAACAATTTAACTATTAATAGTTGTAAGATGAAATAATAATAATAATAATAATAATAATAATAATAATAATAATAATAATAATAATAATAATAATAATAATAATAAATTTTAAAAAGTGAGAGATTAACATTTCAAAAATTAGATATTTTCGTTGCCAAATTATAGAAAACTTATTTTTAACGGTAAACGAACGAAAGCACACCAAGCTTGTAACACCTAAGCTAGAAACTGAAGCAAGCAATCGCGCCTCGCCGCCGCCAGTTGTAGCCCACGCAGGGCACGGCATTTGTTTCCGCAGTGAAACTGAGTGGCATTCGGTCATCAGTAAGGTCCCATTCCGGGTCCGCTACCTTCACCTCAGGGAAGACTTCTTCGATTATGACCTTTGGCCAACGATATTTCTTTCAATCTGCCTAGTGTTGGAATTTGTGGCACTCAGGCGATATTTCCTTTTCCAGGAGGGAATTAATTTCCAGAACGTTTATTTCCGTTCACGGTAGCAGAGGTTAAGGTTCATTCTAATCGAATCTTCTCATGCATATTTGTAATGTACCAGTAATGAAACGACCAGTGACTTAAGTTCACTATAACAGAGGGTTCACTGTATCCGAGTTCACTATAACGGGAGTCAACAGTATCTCTTCTTTGGTGCAGTCGAGACGTAGCTAACTTGAAAATGAATTTTTACCCCGATATATAGATGATAGAAATGTATAGTTGTTGGGTCATTTTTCGTCATGTTTTGCCATTTTCCAATTTTTAGGTAATTTTATCTTTGCGTCATTTTTGTCATTCTTACGCATTTTGTTTCCTTTTCGTGTTTTTTGTTTCATGAATGACACGTTAAAACATTCTCGTGACATCAGTTCATGATGCAATTCACTACTGCAGCTGACTATGTATTTTTGATCTCTCAAACATACCGACGGGAGCGGTAGCTCCAACTGATCAAGTAGGGGGAGCGGTAACTCCAACACGCATCAACTGATGTCATTGCAGTGCCTCTGACTGTGAGGTCCTAGGTTCGAGTCCTGACGGCGGCAGGATTTTGGCCACTAGTTTTTCAGCTAGGCCGAATTCAGTCGCTGTCTGGAGGAGAATTCTAGCGGCCGGCTGCTCTGATCGGTAGTTTTCCGTGGTTTCTCCGATCAACACCAGGCGAATGCCGGAGCAGTACCCTAACAAACGGGCCACGGACCGCGCGCGATCTGTCCTTCCTCTTCCTTGTCCTATCCTCTCCCCTTACACACGCGCACTTACACTAGCATGCACTACACTACCACATACCTGCAGCGGTAGCTCAGTACATCAACTGTTGCCACTGCAGCGCCTCTGACCGGGGGGTTCTAGGTTCGAGTCCTGACGGCGCCAGGATTTTCGACACTAGCTTTTCAGCTAGGCCAAATTCAGTCGCTGTCTGGAGGAGAATTCTAGCGGCCGGCTGCTCTGATCAGTAGTTTTCCGTGGACAAGGAAGAGAAAGGACAGATCGCGCGCAGTCCGTGGCCCGGTTGTTAGGGTACTGCTCCGGCATTCGCCTGGTGTTGATAGGAGAAACCACAGTAAACTGCCGATCAGAGTAGTTGACCTCTAGAATTCTCCTCCAGACAGTGACTGAATCCGACGTAGCTGCTGCCACTGACAGGACTGGAACCTAGGACCTCCCGGTCAGAGGCACTGCCGTGACATCAGATGATGCACTGAGCCACCTCTCCCGGTCCGAATTTTAGGCTCGATTGGATTTCCCTAAATCGTGGGCACTGTTAGCACGGATCTAAAGTTATTAGCGCCCACCTGGAAAATATAACTTTCTATCATTGCAAAGCAACAAGGAAAATACATCCAAAGGCTCCAGGTAAACAATTATTCCAGTCCAAATTTTTAAAGAGCCAGGCAGTGCGGAGAGAAAACAAGTAACATCCGTTATAATGGGCTACACGGATACTCAAAAACATCAGAAACTAGTGGTGCTAAAACAGCACATACTTTCTCGCCTTTAGTAACGGTGTTGTAATACAATTTATTCCACAATTTCTATTCGAATTAGCACATCTGTCGTCATTTTTTGTAACACTCATTGCAAATGGTAGAATATTTGCTGCAAAAACTAAATATTTTCAAGCAAATATCAACACAAATTTGAAAATTATTACTCCTCATAGAGCATAATCATGTCGCAACAATGAGACGTAATTCATACAAATTTGCCAGCGCGACGCGGAATGCCGTTATTTCATATATTTCAAATATGCTTTAAATAATGTCTAAGTGATTAATTTGTTAAAGTATAACAAGAGCTCCGATGTCAGAAACAAAGACATGAAATAATACAGCTTAAAATGTGTCTTCAATTTTCGAGATGATTCGGTTGAGTTTGGTTTTTGGCGTTGCTAGCATTATTTGGCTGCACTAGTCGAAACTAGACCTACATAATCATCATTACCATAATCATCTTCTTCTCCTTGTTCTTCTTCCACCAAAATTAGTGCAGAAGGCATGGAAATACACGCTGACACTGAAAACTACAACAGGAGGTCATATAGCTTCAAAATTCTTCTCTATGCGTATTCACTACACTGTACTCCTATTCACTACACGCAATACTTCGAGGTGGCTGGGTAGTTAACTCCAATTTGTTCTACAGCCTGCACGGGGTTCGAATCCCATCCTCGCTAGTTTTTTGTGAATAAAGATATTCTGAGCGGATTGTTCGCTTGAGAATTCATTCATCGTAGACGAGGTGGCCGAGTGGTTAAGGCGTTGGACTGCTAATCCAATGTGCTCTGCACGCGTGGGTTCGAATCCCATCCTCGTCGAAATTTTTGTGAACAAATGTATTCGGTGCGCATAGATTCTGATGAGACGCTTATAACCCACTGATGAGTTCGCCTAATGGTTGAGGCGTTGTACTGTTGATGTAATGAGCTTTGCACGCATCTGTTTAAACCCCATCCTCGTCAACATTTTTGAAAAATGTGCTATTGCGTAATTTGGAAGCATTTTTTTTCCTCGCGTAAAATTATATAATCATCTTACGTAACATCAATTTCCGACATTATAAGCAATACAAAGTGAACAGTCCACCCTGTATTGCGGGTAAAATATTGCTGAACAATTTATACTGTAACATGTGGCCATTTAAGCCGTCCATCCCATCGTGCTTCTTTTGGACTTCGGAATTCTTTTATGGCTCCTCGTACGCACGTTATCGCGGGGAGGTCAAGTGCCTGGATTAGCGAGATGTTGACGGAGGAGCTACGCAACCATCTGTTCAGAGTGCGGTAAGCGGCTTGGAGCGGCGCCGAGTGGAGGCAGATAAGTGCTGCAGGCCCTCCACAATATCTCAGTTGGCAGCCCATTCTCGCAATCGAACGCGTGTTACCGGGAACAAGCAGCTGTGTTCAATGGTATGCTGTGGGAAGATCGACGCTTCGCATGGGATGTTAGCGTACACTACATTTACTTTCCAGCATTCGTTGCATCATATTTATTTATTTATTTAATCAAAAACAGTCAAAAACTGTATGTGACGTATGGGGGAGAAAATCATCTGCGCACGCTTTCTTGAGTTTCAGAATCCCTTCCCAACAATTTAACTATTAATAGTTGAAAGATGAAAAATAATAATAATAATAATAATAATAATAATAATAATAATAATAACAACAACAACAACAATAACAAATTTAAGAAAGCGAGAGGTTAACATTTCAAAAACTAGATGTTTTCGTAGCCGAATTATAGGAAACTTATTTGTGACAGTAAACTATCTGCAGATTTGATTTTTCTGTATTGCTAAAAAATAGGAACTCACCCTAAGCTCTACTACCACTACAAGCAAAAGGAAAGCCCAACAAAACGTGCGCATAGTGAAGCTATATTTACGTCCAGAAGCAAATCAAAGGGCCATCTCAACATTTGCTCAATGGATCAGGGAAACTGGACAAAAACCCGATCGAGATGGGGGTCATTGACCCGGAAGCTGAAGTACATTACTTGTTACAGGCACTTAAAATTATACAATGCAAATGTAAACTAATATTTTTTATATATGAAAAGCATAGAACTTTAAGAAGATAAGCCTGAGAAGTGACAGCAAGGCTTCTCGTACTCATGTTAATAAACTCGGTTGTAACGTAAGTGGCTCCTAATGTTAATGTCTTGTTCACATTTACGAAGATTTGGGACAGTAACAAGACGAGGCTCACTTTGTTCAAAATCGAAATATTAACATTTACGAATAGCAATAAGCTAGCTGACTGTTCTGTGGCTTATTTTGTCAGTGAATAGGAATATAAATTAGCTGAATATTAATTATGTTTTTCCTCTACTCCTGTTTTAAAACATGATAATCATCGACATGCATTGCGGTCAGTATATTCGTTTAATTGGTTCTCGTTGAAACAAACAAAAACTCGAAAAATGTTTCGCGTCCTATTCACAATCATTTATTCATGTATTCTCTTGTCAGAACATGCTAAAAGCTAGATTGTTCAATGGCAGAAAACAACGAATCAATTAAACCGAATTAAACTACTTCCGAATATTTCAACCGTCAAAAATGTGTAAAAAGTTTACAAGATCCTACGCTCAAATAAGATCAGATATCTTGCATATAATTTCCCAAGGGTGTCGAAGTGTATGGTAACGCGTGAAAACTATAGATTACCATTTTCACTGAATGGTACGTATTTTTGGTATATGAAATATTTTAACTTTCCCCATACTTCTGACATAGAATAGAGAGGTTTGTAATACTGCAGCAAAATCCGGCGATTTTTCGACTGAAAACTGGTTTTGTGAGTTCCTGATACTGGATGTGGTGAAAGTGGACAATCCTTGTTCCCGTACGTAATAAATGACACACTCTAATGCGGTGTGTAGACAAAATCTACGTTTTGTAGGTTCTTAATACCAAAAAAAATTGTTACGGTACAACGTCTGTACGCTTGTCTGTCCGTCAGTGAACAGCGATAGGGCAGAACGAAACGAAGGATTTTCACCAAAATTGATGTTCCCCGATTAATCTAGCTGATATCACCCCCCCTGAAATTTGAAACGGATAGTATAATTTTGGGGGAAGCTTTACTTGAAACCTAAAGAAAATTTCCAATATTTTCTGAAAATATCACAATTTTTTCTTTAATTGTTTCACAGACAAAGCACGCTTATAAAAATGGTGCAGATCCGATTTTTGTTGAACTCTTTAAATTATGCTTGAGGGTTAATATCGAAAATCGCATTAGTTGAAATTATTTTTCGGTCTATTCCTACTATTACAATTACAGATTTTTTCTTAATGAAATATATTCCTCAAAATTGAATCTTTAAATGAGATCATGTACAGTTTATTCAAAATGTGAGTAGTTTTCGCAAAATTTAGGAAGAAATAATGGAAAATTTAAAAACTGTTTTCAAAATCTGCCCCATTGTTGATACTGCAGTGTATGATTATAAAAATGACGCAGATCCGATTTTCGTTGAACTCTACGAATTCTCGAAAATTATATGCAAAAAGTATGCAATACTAGTTTACCAATGAGTACCGAATCATTGTATTTTGTGTTTCTTCGTTTTTACGATTGCAAGTAGACAACAAGCAGTTAGGTGTGAGTGCGGTGCCTCTGTCCGGGAGGTCCCAGGTTCGCGTCCCGACAGTGTCAATATTTTCGAGACTAGCTTTTCAGCTAGGTCGAATTCAGTCACTGCCTGGAGGAGAATTCTAGAGGCCGGCAGTCGGCTTACCCCGCTAGTCGACGGTAAGTCAGCGCCTGATGTCGCCTCCCAGTGGGGGAAGATTACCATCACCGCCCGAGGAAAACATGCCCGACACTTACGGAACCCATGACATCGGTAGTTGACGTTCCCGGAATCACTAACAACCAACCAACCAACCAACAAGAAGTTCGAATCAGAAGTTCAGATCAATCAGTTTTTCGTGGTTTCTCCGGTCAACCCCAGGCGAATGCCGGAGCAGTACCCTACCAAACGGGCCACGGACCGCGCGCGATCTGTCCTTCCTCTTCCTTGTCCTATCCTCTCCCCTTACACACACACTTACACTAACATGCACTACACTACCACATATTTCGGGAGACCGGTGGGGAGCTTAGAGCTTGTCCCGACTGGGGCGGTGCCCCGCTGGTGGGAGAGTCCAGGTTAGGGGGAAGCCCCACTAGCCGACGGTAGGTCGGCGCCGGATCTCGCCATCCAGCGGGGGAAGATCACCGCCATCTCCCGAGAAAAAACATGCACTACACTAACGGGACTAATGACCAAAGTAGTTGACGCGCCCGGAAACACGAAAAAATCAATCAATCAATTCAGATCATTCAGATCAATCAGAAGAAACAGATCAATCGTTCAAGAAGAGAGGATTGAGCTGACGCCAGGCGGAGTGTGTTCCTCTACATCAATACCGCGACCAATCATTTCTCTATGCACCAAAAATTGATCGAATGGTTTATTGTGTTTCAAAAATATACACTTGTTCAAAATCTTCACTTGCTATTATCTCAATTTGAGCTCATGGTAGAGATGGTTCACATTTATTCTAGCTGCCTCAAATCTTGTTTAACTTTAATATACTGTAAGATATGTACAGAAAAAAAATCGGACGATGTTTCCGTTCTTTTGAATCAAGCTAAATAAATGACTACAATTCAATACGGAACAGTAAATACGGAATTCTGTTCTGACTGTAGTGGGATGTGTTTTCTCCACATTTTTGCTTGTAAACCTTTGTTGTAAGACTGCCCGAGCCCTCATCTTCGTGTTCTGGAAGACGAGCGTGTCGTCTTGTTTGACTCGGACGGTTGGGTTGCCTTCCAGCGCGCAGTGAAAGCGATGGTGCATTGACGAGAAGTGAACGCCATCTCGGCCGCCAACCGAGTGGGTGTGGAGGGGAGGGGGCGTGAACCTCTACGCGGCGGACGTGGGGTGGCTCGGCACGGCACGGTTTATGCACGGCCACACAGACACCGACTGTGGAGTCACGCGCTCAGTGAGCCTGTTGGGAACTGTCGTCGCTTTTTTGATTGATTGATTGATTTTGTCGTGTTTCCGGGCACGTCAACTGCTTTGGCCATTAGTCCCGTTAGTGTAATGCATGTTTTTGTCTCCGGAGATGGCGGTGATCTTCCCTCACTGGATGTCGAGATCCGGCGCCGACCTACCGTCGGCTAGTGGGCTCTCCCACCAGCGGGGCACCGCCCCAGCAGGAACAAGCTCTAAGCTCCCGACCGGTCTCCTAGAATATGTGGTTGAGTAGTGCATGTTAGTGTAAGTGTATGTGTAAGAGGAGATGATAGAACAAGGAAGAGGAAGGACGGATCGCGCGCGGTCCGTGGCCCGTTTGTTAGGGTACTTCTCCGGCATTCGCCTGGTGTTGATCGGAGAAACCGATCAGAGCAGCCGGCCGCTATAATTCTCCTCCAGACAGCGACTGAATTCGACCTAACTGAAAAGCTAGTGTCGAAAATCTTGCCGCCGTAAGGACTCGAACCTAGGATCTCCCGGTCAGAGGCGCTCCCGGTAACTGTCGTCGCCGTATTGATTGATTGATTATGTTGTGATTCCGAGCACGTCAGCTATATTGTCATTAGTCCCACAAGTGTAGTGCATGATGTATACCGGAATGTGTTCCTTGCCTGCTGTTCCTTGCTTGGCGTTCCTTGCCTGCTGGAACGTGTGGTTCGGCCCCGACCGATAGGTACACTTGCGGGATTTTCCCCATTCAGGTATCTCCCCTAGGGGCACAACGGCCAAGTTGGGACAAACTATAAGCTCCCGACTGATTTCCCGACGTATGTGCCAAGGTTGTCGATGTATGTGTAAGTATGCGAGTAAGGAGAGAGAAAAGGACAAAGATGTGGAAGAAAAGATTCCGCGCGGTTCGTTTGTTAGGGCGCTGTTCCGGCATTCACCGAGTAGTGATCGGAGAAAACACGGAATAGTACTGATCAGAGCAGCAGCTTACTAGTCTTCTCCAGACAGGTTCGGCGTCGCCGCGCTGTGCCAATCGCCGTGGCAACTGCAGCTCTTATCGCACTTGGAATTTACGGTCAGAATTCCCGATCATGCACGTATCTCAACGACGAAGAATTATTTATTACTTCCAATAAATTATATGCAACTTTATAGACGAAATAGAAATGTGAAACGTGCTCTTTTCCTTTGTCTGGTTTTTCTTTGCAGCGGCGATGTGTAAGAGAGAGGCGCAGCGCTTATCGCACTGCACGTCACGCCTTTGGGTAGAAACTAAAGAGGAGCCAAAACTGTTTGGATACCCATGAGGTGGACGTTGACCTCCGCTGTCCGCGCAGTTGAAAAGTATTTTTTGTATACGAGCACTATAAACGACCTTTTCTGTTGCAAGAAATCGTTTTTATTCGGATATTTTACGGCACAAATGATGACGTATTAGATTTTACGGTACAAGTGATGACGTATTAGATTTTACGGCACAAATGATGACGTATTAGATTTTACGGCACAAATGATGACGTATTAGATTTTACGGCACAAATGATGACGTATTAGATTTTACGGCACAAATGATGACGTTTTCGATTTTACGACAAATGATGACGTATTACATTTTACGGCACGAATGATTGCGTCATCAGCCAATTCATTCCGTCCATTCAGCCAATCGCAGTGAGAGAACCATGGGCAAGTAGAGGTAAACGGAACAGCCGACCAACGTTTTCTCGCACAGGTATCATATACCAGAGACATCACAAGAATCTTCTTGTGATGTTTCGCAAAATTAAGTTCGATTCTCTTATAAATTTATTATGTTGTTATACAAAAAATAGCGTATGCAATCAAAATCGTTTATAATGTTTCTTTGTTGCATTCGTACAAATCTGAAAACTCGCTCCTAACGTCGCTCTTTTCAAAACGTACTCATGCAATAAAGCTTAACACTATAAACTAATTGCATAAATTACTATAAAAGAAACCGAGCATTCTCCTGTACATTCTGGATGCTGTCGAGCATCTTCGTCCTGTAATCATAGGTGGTAGTTGGGTGGGAAGTTCATAAAACATGTTTGATACATGCTTCAAAAGTCTCCTCCGAAAGGAACGGCCGCACTCAAATAATATTTCGGGTAGAAGAGCAATTTCCTGTGTCCCACCGAATGTGGAAAGGGGTGAACAGAATTTGCTTTATAGAAAAGGAACATAGACAAAGAAATTCAATTTTCCAAAGAAAATTTTACAAATAGTCCTAAATTATTTGATATTTATATCTGTTTTACAATAAAGAAAATGACGTAAAATAAATGTTCCATGATTTTCAGATCTGCATTCCCCATTATTGCCCTAAAGTACTTCACCTATCCTCAATGCCGACTGAACATTTGAGGGTAAAGTTAGAAGAAAACGAACAGAGCTCATTTGTTCGAAAGAACACGAAAAGAATAGGCACCAGGGCAGGTGTGAATCCAGAAAGTATATCAGGGAGGGTCCATTCCAGTGTACTTCCCCTCCAAACTATTTTTGAAATAACAAAACAATAATTAATTCTAATTTTAAAAGTAAAAATAAATTAATAATAGCAGTACTTCTTGGGATTTGACGTGATCAAGAAGTGGTGAGTGGTTTGAATAAAGAGTACCCCCGAATAAGATGGTAAAAAGTTCCCCTAAACCAAATGGCGTATGAGTGATTACATTATAATTCTAACATAAAAATAATACTTTTGACAGGTTTCTTAGCCCCCGTCCCACCACCCACACCCCTCAACAGCCAAAAACGTGTTTTTTTAAAAAAAATTTTCGGCAACTTAACACTATTTTATCTGACTGAAAAAATATGATCATTAAGAAAACAATTTATACTATCAGAAAAATATTTTTTAATATTTTCTCAGACCCAAATTCAAACACAAAAAAATATTTTTGAAAAACAAATAACAAAAAATAATTTTCATTGTGTCTTCGAATTCTGGAACAGGCTCGAAAAATATCTCAAACGTTTCTTTTAAAACACATTGTTGTGATTTTTTTTCAGATATTTTCGAGCGCTGGATCGCAGTTAAAGAGAATAAAAACCATTTTCCGCCTTTAAATCACCTTGACTTTAAATATACTTTGAAAATGACTGCAACAGTTCTGTGCATTTTATAGTATTTAAGAAAAAGTACTTTCCTCCTCTTCCTCATAGGTCTACCATTGCTCGGGGAACAGACAATAGAGGTAAATTACAACGGAAAAAATCTGTAAAATACGCTCAATTGTAAGCTAAAGGAAGCTCTGATACTGAGCAGAAAAGCCATGCTTACATAGAGTTAATTATCGCCCCGTTTCCTAAATTTAATTGTCCATCTTATGTCCTTCTGCAAATACATAATTCGACAAATTAGGATCACTAAAGGCTACCACGTAAATATGAAGAAATTTGTTGAATCTACAATAATGGCTTCTAAATTGGTGGCGTTTACCAATTTTGTAAATAATCTTAACACACTTTGAAATAATTGCGCAAAAAATTAGAAATAGTGGATGAAACCTATCGCTATTAAATGTTCTAATAGGCTAGAAGTGGAATGAAATTTTTGTAAATGGTGAACAGTTAAAAGTATTCTGCATCATTAAGGATTGAATATTTTATAATACTGTATGTAATTTACCCAGATATAAGACAAAACAAAATTTGAGATTTCCCTTGGATTTGACGTGAAGTGGAGCTGGAATGATTTCCAGAGAATCCGAGGTTCTGTAATCCAGAACCACTACCGGTGGTCGCCTGGCGATAATTTTATCTTCGAGTGCGTATTTATTTTCCTGTTTGTGACCGTAGTATATCTTTTCTTGCGGTCTCATTTTTTCTTCTTTAGTAATTTGCTCTTCCTCCCTTCCCTCCTAGCGAGACCTGGCAAACAGTAGACATTGAACTATTTCTTT